>JAYJMB010087333.1:10445-20738 GCA_036873735.1 Pouteria campechiana | reverse complement strand
CAACACGACACCTACTCCTCTCTCTGAGTCAGCCTCACTCACTATACTCGGGTTCCACTAATCACCAGTTGGTTTTTGGACTTGGTTAACTTACTCAGCTTGAAATTGACTACTTGGCCATGTCTTAAAATGAACCATCATGTCTGGGTTTTGAACAGTCATGTTCAGAATTAAAATTTTGAACTTGGACTGGTGCTTGTCTTGCAATGGACTTCTTTCTTCTATATCTTGAAATGATTCGCCATGTGTGAATTTGAGTGGCTATGTCTGAAATTATTATTTTAGACTCAGATGAACTGTTTAGCTTGCAACATCATATTTGATCATGTCTTAAAGTGGATTGCCATGTCTATAATTAAGATTTTGGACTTGGATTGGTGCTAGTTGCATTTTGTTGCACAACTTGATCTTTGCTATATCCGAAATTGAGTTTGCCATGTCCGAGGTTAATATTTCAGACTTGCATCTTCAGCTGTGGCTATGTCCGAGATTTAGCACATAGGATTGTTGGACTTGATATTCAGCTTTTCTCTTCGGTCTGCAACATTCTCCATGTCTGGATTTTTAGAATGACTTTATAGTTCTAGTGTCATGGCTTCCTGTCTAGCAATATTTGGGTCTTGTTCTATGTCTTGAATTATTCATGTGATGTTCGAACTTGCTTCTTCAGTGTTTGTTTTTTTTAGCTTGAGTGCAAAACTTAGATTTTTCTTCATTTTGAAGCTTTGATCTTTGTCTCACTTGAGCACGCATCTAAATAAATTTGGTAGTGTTTTAAGGCATGTCTAGGAGTTGGTTCACATACTTCTTTTTTGAAGTTTCACTGACATTCTTTCTTATTTGAGCATTTACGTTTTCTTCTTCATATATTTGTGGATCTTGTCTTTGATGTAGTTATGTTTGCGCTGCCCACTTATGCTATTTCCCTGATATATTGTTTGTTACTGCACACTTGGGAAATAATAAGCAATAGCTTAAACGTTTACTCATATGCTTTTGCTCATCATCACAACTTGGCAGGTTAAATATGTTCATCATCAAAATCAAGCCTAGTAAAAAGGTTTGGTTTAACAAAAAAGAAAGAAGAAAATGAAAAAGAAAGAAGAAAATAGAGGCTTTGAGATAGGCTATAAGGAGATTTGTTTTGTCTGTAATATCCAAAGAGAAATCTATTTAGACAAATACAAAATAAGGCAAAAATAAGTTCCAGATGAAGCCGAGGTTAAAAGGCAAAAACTTCGTCCAAGAATATAATCTTGGACAACCAAGTTGAAGTTTGTCCAAGACTAAGCAAGAAAAAGCAACATCAGGAACTCAGACAAATATAAAGGAGGCCTTGCCTAACCATCATAAATTAAGAAGATTTCGTCCGACTGAAAGAAGCTGAGAAGTAAATATGAACTTTGTCCAAATCACTGGAAGCTTTGACAAATGCAAGAAAAAGACGAGGAACTTCATCTGAAGAGTTAAAGCAGAAACCTCAGACAAATGCCAAAGAAAAAGATGAGCTTTGGATAAAGCATAATGAAGAAACTTCGTCCGATCGAGAAAAATTAAACAAATTTTATCTGAAACTAATTCGAGACAAAGTGATGATTCAAATAGTTGTCCGATACTAACTTCGGACAAATGCCAAAGAGAAGAAACTTTGTCTGATGAGCATAAACCAAAGAAAGAATTCATTCAAGATTAATCCTAGACAAATGCATACAATTGAAAGTCATGTCCTTATCTGATATCAATTGATATGTGACTAGCAATTAATCCAAAGCATCAAAATGACATTTATGCTTGTGTTTTTGGTGAAGAAAATCGTTCAGTCATCATTTATGGCAACAAATTGCATTGCAGGCTTTCCAGTTGTGACAAGTCAAATCATAAGAGGAACATCATTTAAACAACAGTTGATTCTCTCTATCAAAGAACGATGTTGCATAGAGTGAAACAAGCCAGAAGCATTGTAGTCCAATGAGAAGAAATCACATTGGTCTATTATATTCAATGCTGCTCTCGTTCCTGCATCCAATCCAACCCATTCTTTTGGAATACTCAAAATTCTGAATAACTACTTAAGGAGATGAGTTGGATGATTCGGTGGGGGGTGGGGGTGGGGGGTGAAGGACTATCTTTCAAAGAGCTTGCATTTTCTACAAATCCTCCTACCCATGGCCAAAAACTAAACTTTCATATATCTATTCAAGAGCTTCAACATCAAAATCTTAACGACCATTTTCTTTACATCATGGGAAGATCTTTTGTATTATAATAGAGATGTTAAAAGATGAAATCTTCCTTGATACTTCAATAAAACACTATGTAAAAGTGTATAAGTCTTCTGATTAACTTGAAAACTAGAGAGTTGGTGGTGAGCTCTAGAAAACCATCAAGTTTGTTGGTGATCTTTAAAAACAATGAGTTTGTGGTGAGCTCAAGAAAACCACATTGTATGAGTTATTGGTGAGCTCTAGAAAACTGTCAAGTTAGTTGGTGATCTTTGAAACCAGTAAGTTTTTGGTGAGCTCGGAAAAATAAGTGTATTCCATTATATGTGATATAGTGGAACCTAAGGCACAAGGAGAGTGTGCTCTTGGAAGAGTGAAGTAGAGAGGTTGCCCGAACTACTATAAAAACTATGTTGTGTGTGTGCTTGATTGTGTTTTATCATCTATTTTATAATTGTGTAGCACATGAACATGCAAAGAGGGAGATTAGATAAAAAGGGGTTAAGTAAATAATTTTTATAAAGCCAATTTACCCCTCCCCTCTTGGGTTAAGCTATCCTACGGAACCCAATAAGGTCCCAGGACACGGAGCCTATAGGTTGTAATAGCTTAATGGCCGGTGCATCGAATGGACGCGAAATGTAGAGCATCTAAGGATATATTATCATTAAAATATCTTTAATCGAATGAATATTCATTAATGCAAAAGTCTTTCCCCCATGATGAGACAATTAAGCATTCATAGAAATATTTTCTCCAGTAACTTACTATCCTATTCTATTACTATTTTTTCTAATAAAATCTGAATAGGAACATTTTCTGAGGCTCAAGGGGATAGTAAGATAGCCAAGGCTCGAATTAAAGAGTTGGAAAGAGGTCCAACCCCATGCTTCCAGGGACCAAGGGAATAGCAAGATGGCGTAGGCTTGAATTAAGGAATTGGTAAGAGGTTCAACCCTATGCCTCCATGCTTCCAAGGTTCAAGGGTAGAAGAGTTGGTAAGAGGTCTAGCCCTATGCCTCCATATCTCCAAGGCTTAAGGGGATAGAAAGATGGCTCAGGCTCAAATTAAAGAGTTGGTAAGAGGTCTAGCCCCATTCCTTTATGCTACAAAGGCTCGAGGGGAGAGTAGGATGGCTTAGGCTCGAATTAAAGAGTTGGTAAGAGGTCTAGCAATGCTTCCAAGGTTCAAGGGGAGAATAAGATGGCCAAGGCTTAAATTAAAGAGTTTGTAAGGGTCTAGCCCCATGCCTCCATGCCTCCAAGGCTCAAGGGGAGAGTAAGATGACCTAGGCTCGAATTAAAGAGTTGATAAGAGGTCTAGCCCCCAACATCCATGCTTCCAAGGCTCATGGGGAGAGTAAGGTGGCCTAGGTTCAAACTAAAATGTTGATAAGAGGTCCAGTCCTATGCCCACATGCTTCCAAGGCTCAAGGGGATAGTAAGATAGCCCAGGATCAAATTAAAGAGTTGATAAGAGGGTCGGCCCCATGCTTTCACGCTTCTAAAACTCCAAGGATTCCACACTTCCAAGGCTCAAGGGGATAGTAAGATGGCCCAAGCTCGAATTAAATAGTTGGTAAGAGGTCCAACACGCCTCCATGCTTCCAAGGCTCAAGGGGATAGTTAGATGTCCCAAGATCGAATTAAAAAGTTGGTAAGAGGTCCAACCTTGCACGTCCAAGCTTCCAAGGCTCAATGGGATAGTAAGATATTCAGGGCCTAAAGAGTTGGTAAGAGGTTTAGCCTCATGCCAATACACTTTCAAGGCTTAAGGGGAGAGTAAGATGGATAAGGCTCGAATTAAAGAGTTGGTAAGAGGTCCAACCCCATGCCTCCACTCTTGCAAGTCTCTAGGGGATAGAAAGATGGCCAGGGTCAAATTAAAGAGTTGGTAAGAGGTCCAGCCCCATGCCTCCAAGCTTCCAAGGCTCAAGGGGATATAATAAGATGGCCCAGGCTCAAATTAAAGAGTTAGTAAGAGGTTCATCTAGGGGCCTCCATGTCTCTAAGGTTCTGCCCAAACCACAATGGAGACAGTAAGAAATAACCCAAATAAAAAAGGTACGAAACTAGAAAAATGCATTAAAAATAGATGGAGACACACCACGGATAACATTGTAATGACCGATGGAAATAGGAAACATAAGCATCTGCACACCTCAAGAAGCTTAAAAGAGGAAGCATGGGAGAGCTAAGAAAACGACAAGGTAACTTGGAAGAGTTTGTACGACTAAAGACTAAAAATGCTTGCATTGCAAAAATGGAATAGGTTATGCAGAAAGTAAAATTTCATTAAGCAAATCTTAGAAGTCTATTATATTAGACTCAGCTAGAGAAGAAAAGTAGACACACTATTGCATTAGCGAGGAGTAGACACACTCTCACATCAATAGGAAAAAAAAAGAAGAAGAAAAAGAAAAAGAGAGAGTGTTGGAAGTTGTTGCTCTATTGAGTCAAGGCATTGATGACAACCTTGAGTTCCTTGATTTGGTGATAGGCCTTCACTAGTCCCTCCTCAAGAGTTCGAATCTTGTCTAGAGTCTCCATGTGCCCTATGACACTTACAGTCAGATGATAGTTGATAATTCGAAGAGAGGTCTAAGAAGGCCAATAGCGGCTTCTAGCTAATTGATTTCCACATAAAGATGTTAAATTTGGGTAGACATCTACCTTTGAGAACTTGAACTTGAGCTTCTAGGGCCCATCTCTAGAAGAACTTTTGAGCAAAATAAAGGTTGAATGCACATAAAGATTGCGGGTGCTATTTTCCTAGCTAGAGGAATGAGTGTAAGGCATTCTATGTAAAAATTAGCAGCCATTAAGACTAGGTTTAATTTCATTGTGATGGTCAAAGTTCTACGTTTAATTCAGCTCAAAATACCATGCCCTATAAACGCGACATGGAAAATTAAGCGAATGAAGGAAGACAGGTCCTCCCATGTCTCCTTGAGGGAGAACTAGTGTTAGGTAATTCTAACACCGAATAGTTATTGAATAGCTGGAAATATGCCATGTCAGATTCCCTCTCCGAACAGGCCTCATCCTAGAAATGGAAGGATTTCTAGCCAAGCCAGGAGATGCATCTAAAGGCTTCCCTAACAGGATTTAGAGTGCACTCCTCCTTATAGCCTGCAACAAAATCCTCTTTGCTTGAGGATTGTGCCTATCCGAAGCATGTACAATTCCTTGTGACCGACCCAAGCTCAAATATAAAAGGACCAAGTATGCATCCCCAGATTCATAAACTCTCTTTATTTCATGTGTCCCTTCTAAAAGTCTTATTATTGACTTAAGTATCGAAGTGTTTACGCCAAACCAACCCCGACATCCTCCAAAATTTTTATTGTCTTTTAGGACTCTTATAAAGGCTATCCAGATACTGATTTGGGCATTCCCCGAATATGTATCATTTTAATGAATTTCTTTACTTCATTTAGTAAATTAAAAAAGGATTCAAGGTCTAAACTACTGCTAAAATTTAAAATATGTTCCTTCAAATGATAATTCTTTACATCTCAATGGGTTTTGATTTTTCTATAACATGCCTTATAACTACTATCTTCATCATCCAAATCAGAAATGTAGGCAAGTTGCACATGCTTGACTATAAGAACATGTTGAGGATGAAATCAACTATGAGTTACATCTTCTACATGAGGATTACCTTCACCTTCATGATTCTAATTAGTGTTAATTTGTAATCTTCCAATCATTAGAGAAGTTTATGAAATCTGCAATATGTCACTTATTGATGCACTTGAAACACCACTCTTTGAGCTTATAGTGTAACCCAAATGGCCTATAGCCCTTGGTCATCATCGAAAGGGTGGTTACTTCATTCTTATTGTGAGACATATTAAATTGTGTAAGCTTTATTACCAATTAATGCAGATGAAAATGTAAAAATATACTAATTATCATACTAAATTATGAACTCTTGATTTTCTTAGGAGTTTAAATAAGGAAAACTTAAAGAAGAGAAATAAAAATTTCATATATTGATTAAGTGATGTTCGATAACTTAAAACCATGTAAGAAAAATCACATGCCCTTGGTATATAAAAGGAGTGGTTTATATTACATCGAGAGTGATCCAAGACAAGTAATTAACCATCCAATGTGTTGTGTCACTAGCAATTGGGTAACTTAATTTGTATTTTAATGAATCCCCCAAACAATTTTTGTTGGGCCATTCAAATTAAAAATTTAATTAATTTCCCAAAATACCTTACTCAAATTCAGTGGTATAGTAGAGCGAAAGCCCAACAATGCTAGGCTTTACCATGCCAAAGAGGTGCTCCACCACGCCACTAAGATTCTACTATGCCAAGGGGGTGTTCCACCATGCCCCTAAGGCTCTACCATGCCAAGAGGAGGCTCAACCATGCCACCAATGCTCTACCATACCAAGGTGCTCTGCAATACCAGGCTTCACTATGCCAGAATGCTTCACCACACAGGGCCTGGACACGCTAGTAAAGCCTCACCACTCCAAGCCTAGCTACGCCACTAGAGCTCCACCATGCTAGTAAGGCTCTGCCATGCTAGGGGTGCCTCACTACACTAGGAACAGTCGGTGATTATAAAAGGCCCAATTTTTGAGATACTGAGAATCAGATCTTCTTCTTTAAGAGGGCTGCTTCTTCTTCCAAAGGTCTCTTCTTCTTTTTGAAGAGTTCTAGCATGAACAGAGTCTTCTTCTTCTTCCTTCAGACTTCATTCTTCCCTAGTTAGGAACTCAAGTCTTCTTCTTCTCCATTTTAAGGCAAATGTCTCACTGTTCTTGGACAACCACCATGGTCATTTGCTTGAGCCATGGGGAAACCCCACTATGGTGCATAGCAGTTTCTTTTGATTATGATGTGGTGGATTTGTTACTCCAATGGAGGTAATCATTAGAGCTCTATGGGAGCTTGAATAAGAAGCATTGAACCATCTTAAAATCCATCTCTTTGTTTTTACACTTCTCAAAAATTGATAAAAATAAGAAAAATATGATCACCATTGATGGATTCTATGCCAAACATTGAGCAAGATGAATTTCCATTAATGGTAGGCTTCTTGGCATGAGTAAAATGGGGACGATGACCATTTTGGGGTAAACTTCTTGAACTTACAATTCTCTTGATCATGGAATTGCATTACCCTACAGAGGAGCCCATTGGAGGAGTTTAAACTCAGTGGGCTCCATGTGAAGGACTTATGGATCATGGAGACGATGGCATAGACCCCACTGGTCACTCTAAATTGTGTAGATAGAGAAATCAGGTATAATCACTAATGGTAGCTATGATTAGGCTTAATCTCAGCCAATTAAGTTTAATCCGCACCATTCAAGTTGTTTAACCTTTCCAACCCACACAAGTCCATCAATTATAACCAGGATCTATGATCTCTCATAGGTTAAAGTGTTAAATAGTAGAGATTGCCCGCTTTTCATTTTCCATGGGATATTTGAGAACATCACCCATTCAAGCTATCAATTTGTCTAAAGTTTAGGACTGAGTCACCGAGTTACTAAGTCATGATTCACAAAGTCAACCCTAGTAAAACTACTTCAATCAATCAAACTAATCAACCCAGTTTCGCTTTTCCTAACCTTCTCATGGGTAATTAAGAGAATTGAGTCACTCGGTGAGTCATTCAAGCATAATTCATTGAGTCAAATCCAGTCAACCTAGTCCGAATTTTTCTAAGCATCTTACGAGTAAATGAGAGAGCTAAGCCAATCGCTGAGTCATCCAAGCATGATTCACCGAGTCAATCTAGTCAACCTAGTTATGCTTTTCCTAAGCTTCTCATGAGCAAATGAGAGAGCTGAGTCACTTGTTAAGTCATCCAAGAGTGACTCACTGAGTCAAATCCAGTAAGTCTAATCCTGCTTTTCTTAAGCTTCCCATTAGTTATTGAGAGAGAGCTGAGTCCTCACTGAGTCATCACTCATTGAGTCATAATGTCTAGTTTACCTTGTCCCATTCTTCCTAAGCTTTTCTTGGGAATATGAGATAGTTAAGTTACCAAGCCACTGAATTGTGACTCATTGAGTCAATTCCTATTGTCACTCAGTCAAAGTCCCCCACCCTTCCGAGGCTTTCTATGATTATAAGGAGACCTAAACAACCCCAATCACCTGGTTTCTTCTTGGTCTCTTTTAGGTCTAAATATAAAAGATGTCACCCAGTCTTGATTTCTTCCGAGATAAGCCAATTGGATCAAAATACCCATTCTTTAGGTTGACCTAGAATCTAGTAACTCAATTTAGAGCCATATCGTGCTCTCCACCCATTAGCTTGAGGCGATCCACTAAATATCAAGCCATCGCAATGTGCTTGGCGACCCCAAAGACAACACACTCATTCAAAAGAGTGTATTTTATTTTTTGAGTCTATAAATGCATTATACTTTTCCTTTTAATAAAGAGTTTTCTTCCATTATGGAGATGTAATTAGCATCACTTGGGGTTTGAGATGAGAATACATAATTTTCTAGTGTACACACAACAAGTGTAATTAATAATGTTTGATTCGTTCCGATAATCTTTGCTCCATTTTTCTCTATTCCTCTTTTTTGTCTTGTTACAAACATTTTGAACTCGACATGAAACATCCCACACTTCATCTTTAAGGAAAAGTAATATCAATGTATCTTAGAGACCTTGTTATTCTATGAAAACTAACTGAGATCCTCTTTTGTTCTTTGCAAATCCTTATTCATTTTCGCACTTACTCTCTTTCTCAGAGAAACATCTAGATGGCGACTAGTTTGACATTTGGATTTCTACCCGATGGCGGCTTTTCCATCAACTCTCCCTTCAACTTTGATAGGAGTATTCCGCACTCCTTCATCATGCTTCCAGCTCATGACATGCCTGTCACCTACAAGAGGGAGGTGACCAAGTCAGTTCTTGTCACTCCCAAAACTGTCACTTTTGTCCCAACCTCCAACAGCAGCGAGGTTGAGAAGTTAAAGAAAAAGAAAAATAGGAGGTAGAGGAGAAAGACAATTTCTCCTCTCGCTCCCTAGGTTGTCTAAGATGGACCTGTCTCCAACGCTACTCTAAGAAGCCCCAAGATTAAAAGTAACTGGGCCTCTTCTCTTATTGAGTAGAAGAATAAGGTTGTATCTCTTGACCTCCTCAAGGCAATGAAAGGGAAGTAGGTAAGAGTTCCCTTTAATTCAAAGCTTACTAGCCACTCTAAGAAGAATGCATTGAGCAAGGCTCTTGGGAGCCTTACTCAACTCAGTAGAACTAGAAAGAAACTAACAAAGAAGAGTAAGTCAAGGAAATAATCACCCCCTTCCCGAGAGAAATATCTGGGCAACAACATGTTCGTTGTTCTTGCAAATCTATCATGCTCTCAAAAGAGAGAGATTGATAGGATAGGTACCCTTTGGATGCCAAAAAAGGTGTCAAAGGTAGAAAAGAGAGAAAGACGGACTGACTATGGTAGCATTAAGAAAGGAAGTCAAAAGCAAAGAAAGGTGCAACCCGTCAGTGTCTGCACCACCTCAATTGACAAAGATTTGTCACCAACACTGCCAAAGCCACCTCATTTGAGGATGGCCACAAGGTTGATGGCAAGACTTACTATACCACCACCAACTTTCTATTCTCTCCTAAAGGACATTGGAAGAGAGAACTGTGCATCTATGTCTCCTTAGGAAGCGATTCATAACCATCAGGCTGTCCCGGTAGTCAAATCATATCTAATTGAGGGCAATGCAAATGTTATATCCATGGAGGAAATAATAAGGCGAATAGAGCAGTTGGAGGGTAAAAATCAGCATTAGTGAGAGTTGTGGGCACAATAAAATGCTGACCAGACCTCTAACCCTAGCTAACCAATTAAACCAAACAGTATATATGACAAACAACTAAGTTTTGATGATGAGCCATAACATATGAGTGAACACTTAAGGTACTAACATTTGTGTTCCCAAGTATCGCAGAAATAAATATAAATGGTATACAGGGAAATAACTCAAATTGAGTGGACCACATACATAAGGACTATTAGAAGAAAAATCTACTACACCAAAAGAAGACAAGAATGCTCAGAAGGAATGA
>JAYJMB010087333.1:0-10345 GCA_036873735.1 Pouteria campechiana | reverse complement strand
TTCAATAAAAAAAATATATCTGGCACTAGAGATATCAAAGGGCACTACGAATAAAGCTTCAACTACTGCAGAAATCTTCAAGATTTAGACAAATCATTCTATGAACAGATCAGATAAATTCTTCCTATGTAACATTTCTCTGCAACACAAAGATAAATTCAGATTGCAAAAGCAAAGACAAAATGGAACTGAATTTAGAAAAATGAAGAGCTAAAGATGAAGTCAAACTAATCAAATTTTGTCTCTCATATAAAGTATATCTCAAACAGAAGAAGAACAGGGAACCAGTCTGCCAACTTACTTCGGATGAAGTAGTAGACAAAGTAGAAGCCACACAAATGAAAAGCTTACTTTGTTTGCTTGCAATTTGTCTATTACTTGCAATAAACAAACCAATAGATGAATTGCTTGAAAGAAATCATCTGCGCCTTCCAAATTCGTCTATAGCTCTCTATAGACAAATCAATAGATGAAGTTGAATTATCCACTATAAAGAAGCATTGTTCGCACTGACAAGAGATGTTTGTTACTTGTAATAAATAAACCAATAAACAAAGCTACTTCATCTGGTGAATAGTAAGAGAAGAACTTTGTCTGTGCCTCTGCAATTCATCTGTTGCTTATAACAGATAAACTATAAGATGAAGTAAAAGTGCTACAATGGACTCAGGCAAATTTACAAAGATGAAGTTATCTACTCTACCTTATGGGTTTACTCAGAGATAATTTGTCTATTACTTACAAGAGATAAACTAGACTTGATCAGACAAAGTCCTCAAACAAATTATGGCTGAATTATTATGGCACATCATGATGAGCAGAAGCTACTTATACTAGACAATGCTGGCTATACTCTTTGGTCAAACTTTCACTCAAAGCAGTCTTATTAAACTACCAGACAAATCAAGCTTAGCTGATGATGAAAGAAAATTCAAAGGAAAGCAGTCTTCACTCTGACAAAGATCACAACTCTCAAAGGCTGCATTCCTTCAAGTTTAATATGCGTCTTTCCAAAAGAATGAAAAGAGTCAGTCATGCAGAAAGTCTTCATCTGGTGTCTACCAAAATTGGAAAGGCATCTTTTTCAAGGACGACACTGCAGGCTTTCCAACTAAAACGAGTTTATTAAGAAGACAGCTTTTCAACAGGAGAAATTTAGAACAGTCTTCAACATTCAATGGAAGCCATCTGCCTTCAACTGGCAAAAAATTCTAAAGTAGTATAAAGGT
Organism: Pouteria campechiana; assembly: GCA_036873735.1. Classification (NCBI taxonomy): domain Eukaryota; kingdom Viridiplantae; phylum Streptophyta; class Magnoliopsida; order Ericales; family Sapotaceae; genus Pouteria; species Pouteria campechiana. The sequence continues at coordinate 9,116 of JAYJMB010087333.1, read as the reverse complement.
AGTGTAGTCTCAATGAAGAAGGTTGAAGAAGCTGAAAGAAAGATGAAAAGGAGAAAAAGAGCTTAAACAAGTAACCTCTCTCAATTAGACAATGCTTCCTCTAAGATATTCAATCTCCATTGCATTGATAGATGCTGAGCCTCAAAGATCTATCATAATCATATTTCTGGTGTATTGATATTTAATGTGCTTCAACGATTAATCATTTTATATATGCTTAAACTCTATACAAATCAGCCTGGTAAAGAGGTAAAGTGATGTACAACTTGAGTGCTGTTAATCAGCCATATGAGTTGGTGGTGAGCTCATGGAAACCACTATGTTTATACCCCTAGAGCTGGAATCCAGAAGAGTGCTAGAAGCACTATGTTTATGCCCTCCTGGACTTGGAATTTAGAAGAGTGCTAGGAGCACTGTGTTTATGCCCCTTGGAACTAGAATCTAGAAGAGTGTTGGTACCACTAATTTACGCCTCCTAGAATTGGAATCTAGAAGAATGCTGAAAGTATTTGTTATGTCACATGGAGCTGAAGTTCGGAAGAGTACTAGGAGCACAAATGTATTCCATTATAATTGATCGTGGAACCCAAGATATAATGAGTGTGCTCTTAGAAGAGTAGATGTAGGGATGGGGTGCCCAAACCACTATAAAAATTATTGTGTGTATTATCGATTTGATTGCTTTACTTTGCATGCTACTATTTTATCATTATATTTAACATATCATTACATGCACACACACAAATACACTATCATTTGCTTGAAATAAGAATAACTAAGGAAAGCTAAATCTGTGTGTGGAGCAAACATCATGATTGAATGAACAACTATGAAAATCTCATATGCATTACAATATTATTTTTGCCTAGCACATTAATTTTTATCTGACCATAATTTTCATATGCTCAATTCACCCCTCCCCTCTTGAGTTATCTACTATATGGGACCAATAAGTAGTATCAGAGTAGGCTTCATAAGTTAATCTTGAATACCTAAATTTAACTTGTGAAGAGATTCCCATAGCCAAATCATTCCACAACACTCCTGCTCAAGGACAAGTTATTTGCAAACCTTTTTACATTAATGATATCTGTTATAGATTCTGAAAAATTCAAAATACTTGTCTCCCACTAAGTTTGATAGAATATCTATTGTAGCTTTGTTAAAGATACATTAGAAATCATATATGACAAAGTTAACAAGGTCCAAAAGAACTAAGCAATTGACTCTACGCAGGAGCTACAGGAGCTGCAGGAACAAGAGAAATTAGAAGAATCAGCCTACAAAAAATTGAATGGAGCTGAAGATAGCCTAGTAAGCATTTTTCAAATTTATAGCAACTCAAGACAATGAGGTCGTCTTTGAAACTAAAGTTTCAAACCTTTAAAAAATTTCTAATGATTTTTAAAGCTTTGATTTAATTGCTTCAAAATTGAAAGTATATAATTTTGAATCATTTATTCATACACTGCATATTAAGTTGTCTACGAAAAATGCTCCAAACCATATGCTCCTCATTGCTTCAATCATGCACATAATATAAAGTCAAGAGATAAGTCATTAAAATCTTTACAAATTAAAATCTCCTAATCATAAGTGAGCTTCACACACAAAATCAAGCTCCCAGATAATCATACTTATCTCGGACCAAAAATAAATTGAAAATCATATCATATTTTCCCACAAACGAAGTCACTACTTTGTCTGTAGGTTTGTCTAAAGTCATTTAATTTGTCTGAGGCCCTTGAGGTTTGACTGTAAACTAGATAAAATCCCCTTTTTATCCTCATCTCAAACTTACCTCTCTCATTCATTGTTAGTGACAGAAAATCTTCTTTTCAGAAGAAGGCAATTCAAATCCCTATTGTTTCCTTCTTCACTCCTCATCTTCTTGGCACCATTTTTCATTTGCTTATCTCACTGCCAAGAAACCCTAAAACTCTTCCCATCAAATTCCACATCAAAACCCTAAAACCACGACTGATGGAGATGGCGGATTCAAGAACAATAAAGATGACTCCAGCATCCATATTTAGTAGAAGAAGAACCAGAGAAGAGTTAGGGGAGATGCATCCACCTCGAAGACTAAGATAGATGGTCATAGTGACACACTTATCATGGAATTTGATGGTGAAATTGTGAAGTTTAATATTTATGATGGCATGAAATATCCTGGTGATGATAATCATGTTTGCTCTATTGATGTAATTGATTCTTTTGCATAGAAAGTTTTTAAACTTGATGAAAAAGATGAATTAAAAATTGCCATTAGTAAACAACTTGAGAAGGAGAATGAGGTTTTACCATTGAATGATGAATTGCAGCAAACTGTTGCAGCATTGAATGACCTTCCAAAGTCACCAGAATCAAGTAATGTTTCTCATATTGAGTTACCAATTTCTGACAAGAGATTTTTACCCCCTGTTTTGTAGGCCTCTATTCCAAATTTGAAGCCTTTTTCCAATCATCTCAAGTACAGATTTCTTGGAGATGGAAAAACCTTACCAGTGATCATTTCCAATAAACTCAATGCACTACAAGAAGAAAGGCTTATGTAGGTCCTTAAGGAGTATAAGATGGCTATTTGTTGGACAATTGTAGCTATTAAAAGAATTATCCTGTCTATATGAATGCATTGAACCCTACTTGAAGAGGGTGCAAAACCTTCTTGTCAACAACAAAGAAGATTGAATCCACCCATGATGGATGTAGTGAAGAAGGAAATCCTCAAACTTCTTGAAGTTGGAGTGATTTATCCTATTTTGGATAGCAGTTGAGTTAGCCCAGTTCAAGTGGTTCCTAAAAAGACTAGAATAACTGTGGTGAAAAATTAGAATGATGAGTTGGTTCTTACTCATGTTTAGAACGGGTGGCGAGTTTGTAAAGATTATAGAAAATTGAATGTTGTAACTCGGAAGGACCACTTCCCTTTACATTTTATTGATCAAATGCTAGAAAGGTTAGCTTGTCATTCTTAATATTATTTCCTTGATGGTTATTCAAATTATTTTTAGCTTGTTATTGCTCTAGAGGATCAAGAGAAGATGAATTTTACATGCCCATTTGGAATGTTTGCATATCACCAAAAGCCCTTTGGCCTTTGCAATGGCCCAACCACTTTTCAAAGGTGGTTAGCATATTTTTAGATTATATTGAGCAAGTTATAGAAGTTTTTATAGATGATTTCATAGTTCATTGAGATTCCTTTGATAATTGCTTGGATAACCTTACACTTGTTCTTCAAAGATGCACAAAAACTAACCTTGTGTTAAATTTTGAAAAATGTCATTTCATGGTTGAACACGGTATATTTTTGGGTCATACTGTTTCATCGGAGGAATTGAGGTAGATAAAGCTAAAGTTAATATTATTCAATCTTTACCTTATCCCACTAGTGTGCGGGGAGTTCATTCTTTTCTTGGACGTGTAAGTTTTTATTGAAAATGTATCAATGACTTTTCCAAAATAGCATTACCCCTATGCAAGTTGCTGCAAAATGATGTGACTTTTGAGTTTGATGATACATGTAAAAATGTGTTTGATAATCTGAAGGAATTATTAACTTCAACCCTAGTAATCCAATCACTTGATTGAAATGTTCCTTTTGAGATAATGTGACACAAGTGATTATGCGGTAGGCGCTATTTTGGCTCTTCGTTATCTGATGACAAAAAAGGAAGCAAAACCAAGGTTAATAAGGTGGATACTTATCTTGAGTGAATTTGACTTAGAGATCAAAGATAAAAGTGGAACAAAAAATCATATTGCAGATCATTTGAGTCATTTAGTTCATTTGGAGGACGAACTTCATTTGCCAGAAATATTTTCTAATGAGCAATTATTCACCACAAGTGAAAAATTACCTTGGTATGCAAATATGTTAAATTATTTGGTTACTAACATGTTACCTCCTGATTTGTCTAAGGCTAAAAGAGTGATGTGTCCATACATGTGTGGGATGACCCATACTAATGGAAACATTATGTAGATCAAGTGATAAGAAGATGTGTCCCTAAAAATGAATTTCTTTCTATACCCACCTTTTTCATTCTTATGCTTGTGGAGGTCACTTTGGAGCTAAGAGGATAACAAGAAAAGTGCTAGATTTTGGCTTTTATTGGCCATCTTTATTTCAAGATTCATATTCTTTTTGTAAGTTATGTGATCATTGTCAAAAGATAGGTAATATATCCTAAAGAAATGAGATACCACAAACTCCCATACTAGTTTGCAAAATTTTTGATGTTCAAGGCATTAATTTCATGGGACTGTTCTCCATATCTTTCGGTTATGTTCATATTCTGCTTGCTATTGACTATGTCTCAAAATGGGTAGAAGCTAAAACTACCAAGACTAATGATTCTAAAGTTGTTATAAATTTTATTAGGGCTAACATATTATCCAAGTATGAAATTCCAAGAGCTCTGATACATGATCAATGCACTCACTTTTGCAATTGAACTGTTTAAGCTTTGTTGAGAAAGCACAATGTTATCCATAGGATGTCCATTGCCTATCATCCACATACCAATGGACAAGTAGAAATATCAAATTGAGAGATCAAGTCCATTCTTGAAAAGACAATTAACCCAATTAAAAAAGATTAGAGTTTGCATTTGATATGCGGATGGTATGTTAACTTATTGGTTGGTATTTGGAAAACCATGCCACCTTCCCGTTGAGTTAGAACATAAGGCTTATTAGGTTATTAAGAGTTTCGACATGAATATGGATGTAAGTGGAGAACAAAGAAAGTTGCAACTACAAGAGTTAAAGGAAATTCGCAATGATGCCTATGAGAGTGCAAGGATTTACAAGGAAAAGATGAAGGCTTTTCATGACAAGAAGATCTCTAGAAGGGAGTTTAAAGTTGGTCAGAAAGTCCTTCTATATCATTCACGACTTTGTTTATTTCTAGGTAAGTTATGTTCTCATTGGAATACACCTTTTGTTGTTACTAATATTTTTCTTCATGGTGTAGTTGAAATTCAAAGTTTGGTGACTTCCAAAGATTTCATAGTGAATGGTCATAGACTTAAGCCTTTCTATGAAGGACTACAAGTTGAGAATGTGGCGGAATTGGATATTTAACAACCAGTTTATATTGATTGAAACAAGAAGCATTGGGTTGAGCAAATGACGATAAACAAAAGTGTTATTTAGGAGGCAACACAAGGGGAGTTTGTGTTTCTTTTTCTTATTTCCTTCTTATTTTTGCATTTCTATTTAGTTAATTTTGCATCTTCTGTGCATTTTATCTTCAATTAGAGATAATATAAGTTTTAAGTGTGGGGAGGGGATTAGGTTGTGTTTTTGTTTTCATTTTGTGTTTTTATTTTCATTTTTGAAAAAAATTGAGAGAGAGAGAGTTTTGCTCTTTATTTTTGGTGGTTTTCAACGATATGATGTTGTGAATGTTATAAGCAAGATTTAATTAAGCTTGAAAAATTCATAACATGATTGAATTAGTAACCTTCCAGTTTATAGTTACTTAGTCTAGCTATTTTCCTTGAGAATGGTAGTGACTATATTTTGTAGACAAAAGCTGGTGACATTTTAAGCCTTTAGACTGACACATCCATACCAATCTCATTCTTTTCTTTTATGAGAGATATTCTTCTATGTATTTTTTTTAGAACTTGCCTTGATTCTCTTTGAGATCACATTGACACATGCATATATGAACATGATTAAGGTTATCTTTATTAGAAGTTACATGAGCAAATAGCCTACCTTGAAATTAATTTACCCTTTGTTAAACCCCTTTGAGCTTTATAGACTTTTATTTTTTATTGTGAACCTATGTTACAAGCTTAAAACTCAGAAAAATAATGTCTTTACCCAAGCTATAGAGCTAGTGGAGCATTATTCATCATTATGATATGTATGGGTGTACAAGAAACAAGTGTGGGTGTGTCTTGACTTATGGTATGGCTATGATTGGTGAAATGGAACATGTTTTTATTCTCAAATTGTGAGATCTAAAAAAAAATAATATATCAAAAATTTAAGAAAGGGGTTTGTCTATACATCATATATACAAAGATAGAGGTTGCTACGGAAATGATTGATTTTATATATCTTATATATTTGAGATTGAGTTGATTTATTTTTGCTTCACTAGTTTCGATGGCTTTTAAACTATATTTCCAAATATTTCTCATCTTGATCCTAAGCCCCATTACAACCATTGAAAAGTTCTTATGATTCATGTTATACATGTGGTCCTAGTGGTGGAGAATGAGAAGACATGTGATAAGCTCATAACATATCATATTTCTGATATCTAAATTCATATGTTTAAGATCTTCTTTTAATGTTTTTCAGTGGATATTGCACTTAATAGAGTTCGTTTTATTGATATGTAAAATAAAACTGAAGATTACAAAATATGTTACTTTAAAATAATTTCTGGGACTGATGGAGGCATATTTGGAAAACTTGTTCAACATGAAAGTTTTAACCTTTATTCTTATATTTTTAATACATAAAATCATATGATTCTGAATTTATATGAGAAAGTTATGGCTAAAATAGTGTAACTATCTATAAAGCTTCACATTCCTCTGCTACTTCATTTGACGGAAAGTGTCACTTTGAAGGTTCATAACTCATAGAAGATGGATGATTTAGACAAAATAATCAACATAAAAGTTGTAGCCATTAAAATTATCTATCAATATAAAAGGAATGGAGTAATTTTGAGTTCACATGAGAAAATTATGATCCAAACAGCGATTCTCTCTCCAGACATCTCCAAAGCAAAATTTTTACTCCGAAGTTCACCAACACAAAAGGTGGAACTTTAAGAGCCCTCAACTCAAAATACAAGAAGAATCCAAAAAAGTGATTAACATGAAAGTTTTATATATTGAATTATCTATCTAAATCAACAAAAATTACTTAATTTGGAGTTCATATGAGAAAGTTATGATTCTACTAAAAATGCTCTGGAACATCAAAAATTCCGAAGCAGATTTTTTCTCAGAAGTTCACTTCAGAGAACTCCAAAGCAACGATTTTTTTTCAAAGTTCACTTTAGAGAACTCTAAAGCAGAACAAAAATCTCCAAAGTAATGATTTTTTTCTGAAGTTCACTTTTGAGAACTTTGAAGCAATGATTTTTTTTCTTCGAAGTTCACTTCAGAGAACTTCGATGCAAAACAAAAATCTCTGAAGCAATGATTTTTTTCTTCAAAGTTTACTTCAGAGAACTCCGAAACAAGAATTCAATTTTTTGCTTAATTTTCATGCCTTTAAAGCTGCCTAACAAGAAACAAAGTTTGAAAGGAAAACTTGGAATAAGAAGTACACAAATTTAGTTATTCTTCAATGCATCGGATGTTGATGTCCAAACTATGATCAAAAATATATTTTTAGCAATGGAGTCCCACAATGATCAGCAATTGTAATCATTTGAGATATTTTTGAAGCAATTTTTTTTACATACGTTGCTGAAATTTTTAGAAGTTGTTACAATTTGCGGAAGGTATATTTGGAAATCAGCGGCACAACAATGCTATCTATTGTTAGAACTTTTCTTACATATGGAAACAATCTTTTCGGGTAGAAAGTATAGAGTTATTTTTAGAAGATAATTCTAATGTGGAAAGAAACTGTAATTCATGGAGGAATTCTATTAAGACCCAGTTACTTGGGTTATTTAAGGACACCCAGGAGTTCAAATCGGGAGAGTAGAGTGGAGATAGATAGAGACTTAGATGAGGAGAAGATTTTAGAGTAAGAAAATCATTGGAGAAAGCCGCTGCAACCTGAATATTCTATTTTCTTTTTAGTTCATCTTTTATTTTTGAATCAACATTCAATATTGGATTATGATGATGTTTATCAATTACTTATTTGGTTTTAATTCAAATATAATGTTCTAAATTTTTGTTATCTAGGATTAAATAGATCCTAACAATGAAGCGTGTTGATGTTTGATTTTTGAGTTAAATTATCTTCTTCCTCATTGTTTCTTCCTTTTTAAGCTTAATGCGTGTATGTGCTTAGCTACCATGTGCATGAATTGAGATTCTTAATTTATACTTGAGAAAGGTGAATTAGGAGTAGACTCTTGAATTGAAGAACATATGATGCAATGAAGTCTAGAGATAGCCATTATACATGTGCAATCCGTGTGAATATGACCTTGCGAGCGCATATATTACACTTGGATGCTTAAGATAAATGGGTTTATTAACTTGGATTTGCATGGAGACATAATAAATCACTTTAGCAGGCACACCTATCATAACACTTGAGAAAGGGTGGTAGATACTTTAGTGCATCTGATTGACTATGAAAGAAATGATGATTTACTCAATGCAATTCATCAATACAAGTTGATTTGCTTGGTGAAGTTGAATTCATAGATATTTCATCCATTGATATTTCTTTTTTTGCTCTTACAATTTTTCAACTTCATTATTTATTCAAATATAGTTCTTATATCATCTATTGAATTTTATTCAATCAAATATTACTGATTTAATATAAGTTTAGTACTTAGTATGTAACAACTTACTTCCTCGTGGGAACGATACTCAACTTACCTTATCTATATTACTTGTGATCATGTATAATTGCATGAGAGTCAACAAGTTTTTGGCACCGTTACCAGGAAAGGTTGTGAGTTATACATTAATATCACTACTAATCAATATTAGTATTACTTTGGTTTTTCTTTTCTGCTTAGTACTAGTTTATATATTTAGTTTGATTCCTAGTTATAGTTTGTTTTGAATTCTAGATTTAATTTATTTTTGTTATTTTTGCAGAAAGTAGTGTATGGTATGAAGTCAGCAAGGCAATTTAGCTGAGTTTGACCCAGAAATTGATTATACCTACAGAAGAAGACTAAGAGAACAATTGATTCTGACTGAAAAGATGGAAGGAGAAGGTGTAGCTGGAGCAGCTGGAGCTGAAAATCCACACAGACTTTTGAGAGATTATGTTGCTTCAATTGTCTAGGGACAAACATCATGCATAAGAAGACATGTAGTTCAAGCAACTAATTTTATTTATTTGAGATTAAGTCATCTCTTATTCATATGCTTCAGCAATCTGTTCAATTCAGTGGACTTCAAAGTGATGATCCAAATAGCCACTTGGAT
>JAYJMB010087322.1:0-20738 GCA_036873735.1 Pouteria campechiana | reverse complement strand
GGGTGGTAAAGTATTATTACTTGAGCTTAGAAAAATAAATAAATCACTGTAAGCTTAGAAAAGCTTATAAAAGTAGGCAAAATAAGAATATAATTTCATGATATATTTTTTTAATTATTTGTTATAACTTTCTATGTAAAATTTTTCATAGTTTTCACCACAGGTGCAACTTAGATGGTAGAGCTGCAACTTAGATGGTAGAGCAATATTACTTGGGCATAAGAAGAGATAAACCACCCAAAAGCTTACAAAAGCTCAAAAAATAGGGTCATTTTTTGGGCTAAAATTTAATGAGACTTTGTTAAAAAAAACTTTGAAATACTTTTTTTTGGTTTTTTCCTCTATAGATGTAAGTTAAATTGTGGAGGAATCAATCAACTCTTTCTTTTTTTTTATGTTTTTTCACACACATATTTTAAAATTAGGAGTCAGTCTATTTAAATTCATTTAATAATTTCTGGTATAATCTAATTGTTGTGAATATGATTAACTGTTTTGATTTGTTGTACTTCCTTATATAAATAGATTAATTAAACGTAAGGATAGATAAATTAAGAAGGCTGTTGAACACCGAATTGCCTATTCCAATTCCCAACATTTGTATTGGCGTATAACCCATAGACTCCTCCCTTGCGGCGGAAACCAACTTCCAATGTTTCCCAACCATAAAAGTGTACTTATTAGATCCGGACTCGAACCTCTCTTTAGTGAATTAAAAAGGATCCGATAGAAACATTTCTACTTACATTTCATGGTATTAGTTTCACAATGAAACCTCATTATTTTCACATGTACATTGCTTTTCTTAATTAAATCTAAGTCATCCATCACATATTTCTTTGCACATAATTTTATTATACTAAAAATTATCTTGATTGAAAATTTTGATAAATCATAATGAATTAAAATTTATGATATCATTCGATAATTATTTTTGGATTTTGAGGCCAGTATAGGTTTACAATTAAAATAATTTTCTAGATTTACATAAATATATAGTTTTAAGGATCGCTGTTGAATTGGATCTTGCAAAAACAACTTCATGATATGTACAAAAGTGAGAGGGTGCATTGTGGAACTAGAATTTTATGAGCAAGAATCCAACGTATAATTCATTAAAGGTGTGTTTGATTATGAGAAAAAGAAAGAGTAGAAAATTTTTCTAACTTTTTTACAATCTTTTAATATAATTTGATATTTTAACTAACAAGTAAACTTCTTTTCTATTATTATTTATATGTTCAATTATTATTTGATATCTTTCTATACAAAATCTTACCTATTTTATTTTTATTTATTTTATTTTTAATTATTATCCTTTGTCATGTATTTGATATATTTCTATATAAAAAGTCTACCTATTTTATTTTTAATTATTATCCTTTATTATATCACACCACTCATTCTATTTTCCCCCACTTTTTATATCTTTTTTTTTAATCTTTTCTCCATTTACCTACACACCCTAGCTCTTATGCGATAATATAGTAGCATGCAAATAGTATGTTACGTACACTTAATCAATTGAAGCCAACTCATGTAAATGTAATCTTCGCCCGTCAAAAATTTTAGAATAATATAAATATGTCATCATCTTATGGATAAAAATGGATTGTCTATCGTCAAGAATGTTGGAATAATGAAAATATGTTCTTGAACTCAATAATTGGTAAGATTTTCAAAAAATATTTAAATTTTGATATTTATCATCTTATGTCGAACTATTGTATCTAATTTTGAATGCTTGACCGGAACATATTACGATTTTGAAATTATCAATGAATTGGATCCGTCAATAGAGTAGGTAGATGGATGGACGTGATGGCATGGAAAAGCCGCCTCCAATGACTTTCGTGGCTTGACTCCGCTCCATCCTATTACGTCCGCGTGGATTGACTTGACTTGACTTCAGAAGGCCTGCATTGATATTTTGCAGGACCACCTAAAACTACGCCTCGGAGTCCTCCTTTCTTCCACTTCCACCGTCCACGCGGTATGTTTGCGTGAAGCTTATGAACACTGAGTTTTGGTTCGAGTAAGAGGTGGGTTACTTGGGTGCAATTTTAATTGAGTTTGACCTAGTCGTAACCATCCCAACTTCAGAAGTAATTGGAGATTTTTATTTTGAATTGTGGCTGTTAAAAACTGAACCTAATCTGATTTGAAATGAGGTCGTTTTCGGTTAAATTATCAAGCAATTTATCTCAAATGCTAATCCAATTTACATGATGCAGGTCAGAACATATGTAAATACATCTCTAATTACATGTTCTTATCTCAATGATTTCATTAACTTAATTCATTAAATTCCATTATCATTTGTTTGAATGTCCCTTGGGATTTTATTTGCAGCACTTACAGGTCATTTTTTTTCATATATGTTACTTCATATGTGTTTTCGTAAATTTACACTACCTTTAATATTAATTGAAAGAAAACATATTTACAAAATTATAAAGATAAGTCCGTCTTACACATTCATGCTCGAACAATTAATATAAATTATTACTATTATTTAATTCATATGGTTTCGCATGATTTAAAGGTTTAGCAATAGCATTTAAGATTATTATAAGTCGAAATTTCCTTGAAAGTTGGATTAGAATTAGACATGATCTCATCAAACCCAAGAACCCATTCTGATTCTTTTTTTATATCAAATGTCATGGGTCCGGACGCGAGGCCCCATCCTTCGCCTCAAGCAAGTAATCCTTAGGTTTTTCTCATACACCTGGAAATTTCCAGGGACTCCCGTCTTCTAATGACCGTAAATGGCCGGTGGGGACTGGCAATTGTGCTGGTTACTCGACACGTGCTCTGTTCCCCCTTTTAAAATACGCATGAAATGCCTGATGATCTTCTTAGAAACAAACGCATGTTATTTCTCGATTACTCTTTAAGGCCCCCGATTTTGCCCTTTTTGTATTTGTTTTTCCCGTCGACACAGAGTCGAATTGCGATATTTTTGTGTTTGATTTGAATTTTCGAAGGTAGTGGCATTTTGAATTCCTTGTTTTGTTTCTACTCCAAAAACCTGGCCTAACATCATTTTCATTTTCCTTTTTTTTTTTTGGCTACATGTGTAGGTAAGGTTGGCTATAGCACTTCAAGGAGAGAGTAATGGCAATAAAAACGGAGATTTTGCCTTGCGCATTTCCAAGAAACAACAGAGCTAGCGTCTACCTTTTTCACAGTCTTGTGTGGATGTGGCTGAGTGTCAACAACTCTGAAAGTGTCGCAAGTGATATAGAGTGCTTGAGAGGTGTAAAGGCAGAACTGAAAGACCCTAATGGCTACCTATCTTCTTGGGATTTCACCAACAGGACTGAAGGATCCATCTGTCAATTCAATGGGATTGAGTGCTGGCACGGTTACGAAAGCAAGGTCCTAAACATACGCCTCTCTAACATGGGACTCAGTGGCCAATTCCCATCGGCACTCAGAAATTGCGCCAGCATGACAGGATTGGATCTGTCTGCAAATGAACTTTCTGGACCTCTCCCTGAAGAACTAGGCCGAATAATCCCATTTGTGACAAGCCTTGACCTCTCATCAAACAATTTCACTGGTGTAATTCCAACAAACCTTTCAAATTGTTCCTATTTGAATGTCCTGAGACTCCAACATAATCACTTCACGGGTCAGATACCTTGGCAGCTGGGCCGGCTAGATAGGCTATCCGAATTTAGTGTTGCTGATAATGCTTTGTCAGGGGAAATTCCTTCCTTTCGAAAACCTATGTCGGAATCTAGTTTTGCAAATAATCCGGGTCTTTGTGGGGAGCCTTTGCCTACTTGCAGAGAACCTCCAAAGAAGTCACATAGCAATGGGGTCTTTGGTGCAACAATTGGTGCGGCCATTGGGGGCGTAATTGGTGGGTTAATGCTTTTATTATAGCTATTGGTGCTATTTTGTCACTCGTCGTCCGAAAGGCAGCCAAGACAGAAGAAGAGAAGACCTTGAAGGAAACAAACGGCCAAAAGAGTATGAAAGGATCCAAAGACATCAAGGTTAGCTGTTTTATCCCATTAAGTGAGACATGCATCTTCTCCGCCTATTACAAAAGAACATCACCACGAAGAACAGACGTTCAATTTCTGTTAGTCCCAGAACTATTGTTGATTAGCCATGGTAGATATACCTTACAAATTTCTCTTCGGGATCTCATTATCAATGCTTTATTTGGCACAAATTTTCTAAAAGCAATAAGCTAATTTTAGTTACTTTCAGTGTTTGCTGAGTATTGGACTCTTAACTTCTTGACAAATGCGTTGCGAATGTAAAGAAAACTTCATCTTAAAACTGCTTATAATACTTTTTAAATAAAATTGGTAAAAAGATATAACTAGCGTTTCAAGAAGCTAGATTATACATGATTTTACTAAGAAAATATGTTTAATTTCAATTTTGCGTTCGTTTAGAAAGTAATATCATGATATTATTTTCTAAATATTTTTTGTTCAAAAGTTGTCTGTGTGAAAACGCAGTTTTTAAAGGATTTCAGGTATTTTACTTCTTGAGAAGCTTTTCTCCGTAATTACCCACAGGTTAACTGCTTCTATTTAAATGATTCTTTGGACCAACCAGACACGACATGTTGTCAACGGATGGGGTGCAATTAGCTGATGTTTGAGCTCAATGAAATAAACGAGCCAAGAAAGCTTTATTATTTTCTCTCTTTGCCCTCTTAATTTTTTTTAATAAATTTATGTATGAATTGGAACTGATCAAATAATTTTTGCAGTCTGACAGATAGTTCGCTCCATTTTAATTTATGCGGTTTTCTGTCCAAATTGGGGGGCAAGTAGCACCAACAGGCTCGGTCTGGTTCAGCGAGTTCCACTGCACTGCAAATGTTAGTAGTGTCCAGGTTTTTGCAAACCTGTAGAGTTTTATCGTTTGAGTGGTTGGTTGAAATTGGGCTGCCTAGCCTTTGACAGAAATTGATGAGTCTTAAGTGAAATTTGGATTTTGGATATTCTAAGATTCACGTTCAGCTACACATATTTATTCTAAAATTTATTTTTAACGTATTTAATTTCCTTTTTACTAAAACTTGATGGAATTTAATTGAAATTGACTGAATAGGCTAAAGGGTTTTTTTCTGATGGTTTTGTCCCTCTGCTCCACGATCTAATAAAGGCCGTTCATTTTACCTTTGCCTAAATCAACAGCTTAAGGAACGTGTGTTGCAGCCCACTTAACTACAAACATTTGCAGTATAGTGGGACTCCTGCTGCAATCTTGATAACACTCTCCAGGTTTTGCTAGTAATCTAGAACTTCTTAAATTTTCCATTGAATGAAGCTTATCATTCTTGCAACCTGGTGCGCCCGTGTTGGAGGGGTTGTGGTGGGCGAAAGTAAGACCAAGACTCTTGGTCCGCATCTTTGGGGGCATAGTTTGCGCAGGTTTAAGTTATGGAAAATGGAGTCTTTAGAAATAAAGGTACGATTGCTTGCATTTGGCTCGCTTCTCGAGCCTCATGCACAAGTATGCTCCTTTTAAGCTTTTCATTCTTGAGTTAAAGCTCTGAATTTTGGGCCAGAGGATTCCGATTCGTGGGCCACACAGCCTCCAAGGCTTTTGTCACAGCGATTCCCAGCGTGATAAACGACTCTTCTCAACTCTTGCGTCAGATTCAATACCCAAGGCCTGGACAAGCTGTCCAAGACTAAAAGATAACCCAACCCGATCTGCCACTCCTCAATATTCATAGACGGCACCAGCAGTTAAACGACCCGAAGGAACTCACTTTTGAAATATCGCTATTTCGTTTTTAATCTTCGGTAGTTCGCTGTAGCAATATGATGGCGAGCCTTCAACCATTTGATGGAGGAATCCATGTCATGCCATGGATACCCTTGACCAAGTTTTCTTTCTCGGTTAGCAGAGACCATAAATATTCGATCGCAGGAAGCTAGAAGTACTTCGTGCCATCTGCCTTCCCCCCAGCTCTCTCTCTCTTTGGCAAAATGGGAGGATCCCATGGAAACATTTCTACATGCTCAGCAAGGTATTTATTTATCTTAAAAATAGCCATTTCAATTATTCCGTCCGAATGAGCAGGAAACCTATGAAGATGTCATTATGATATGATAGAATAATTTATCGTTAGATAATACTTTATATCCACTTAACCAATTGAAGACAAAATATATAAGGGTCTGTTTATATAAGGCATGTTTGATAAAGAGTATATTAAAAAGGTGTACTTAAAATACATGGTGGTGTTAACAAAATAAGCTTTTTCATGAAAAGTGAGTGATAAAGATTGGTAGTGTAGTTAACAATAAAAAAAAATAGAGTGGTTACAACTATTTAAAGTAGCTGTGATGTTGTGTAGAGAGAAAAAGGGTGGCTAATACAGCCCTTTTAAAATGCATCCTCTGTTCGTATGCCCATTTTCAAATGCGTCCTCCATCCATACACATGCAAAATGTAGTTTGGGCAGTCAAGAATGTTAGCATAATGTAAACATGTCATTATCTCATTGGGCATTTGTAGATATACCTGCACTTTTACTTGTAATTCCAATTACATTAACAATTTTAAATATTAGCAAACAAAGCTGTAAATTTATAAAAAATCTACTGTTATGCTAGTTCCATCAATTTGATCATCATAATGATCTAAAGAAAGTTTTAGATTTTTCTATAATTTTTAAATCACTCGTTATGGTGGTTGTCAATGAAATTGATATTATTAAATTTTTTCAAATTTATAGGTATATTTACTCATATTTTAAAAAAATACATATATCTATAATTATAGATAAAAGATATAAGTATATCTATAATTATGGATGAAAGATGTAAGTATATATTATATTTACATATATCTACAATTATAGATAAAAGATGCAGGTATATCTAAAAATGCTCATTATTTTATTTTATGATTAAAAATATAACTTCTATCATGAAGAATGTTAGTGTAATGTAAATATGTCATTAACTTATGATTAAAATGGTCTTGAGCGGATTAATTGATAATAATTTTCAGAAAGTACATAGATGGAGATGCATGCGTCAAAGGCCACCTTCAAGTGGCTTTGTGCAGCTGGACCACGCTCTGTGTCCAACTCTGCGTTTAACGACTTGGCGTTGAAAGGAAGCATTGATAGTTCGCTGAACCAAGTAAATCACAGCCGTTCAAAAGGGGTTAGAATTGAAATCGAGAGATCCTATTGATGATGCCGTGGGCACTATCAACTGTGATGGGCAGCCAATGGGACAATGTTTTTTCCCGTCGAGCTTGGCTACACTACAAACGTTTGTAGAGTATGGATTTTTGCAAACATGGGTATCTACGTCATTTGCCATGTGTGTAAGAGTAAATGCATGAGTGAGTGTAGGGGTATGTAGAGTAATGTTTTGGTGTCATACAGTTGCCATATTGTCTGCGTGCTTCATTCACCTTTGAGGCTTAAAATTGTGACAACGTTCATATGAAATTAAACCGTTGATGTATCTCCTTGTAAATTGAAGTTTGTTGACAAAAATTTAATTTTTCTAATAAAAATGTTACTAGCCTCATATTTATTCCTGAGTGTAGAAAAGTAATTAATTGTTATGATAGTAAAATAAAAATATATATACATATATATTTATATTTATATATTTTTATATATTTTTATATTTAATAAAATATTAGTTTCCATTGGTTATGGTCTATTATGTATACACGCTTATGTACCTAAACATGAGTATAGACCTGACTCCCATACACCGTGGACTGCCTCATTCACGTGCTTTTGTTCTCACGCAATGGAGATGGGTTCCCACAGTTCTAAAGCTCTGGTTCCAATGTTTGATCGTGAATGCATGAGCAAAAATACTTGTCCACATGCATACAAGGTAGGTAGCTTAGACAAAGTCCATTGTTGATCCTAACCGTCCAATTTGTTAATCAACAAATACTATTATGTCAACACAGATGTCCTCATAGTTGATCACTTTTTAGCTATAATATTACCAATTAATATGCAAATCTATAAATCTAGCTCTCAGAAACTTAAATGTGATCTTATAATAATTTGTAGGGCGCACAATATCCTATTTCCAAACATGGGCACACGTGGGAAGTCAAATATAACATCTAAGGTGTAATTTGGACAATTAATGTATACATCTCAACGGATAGATAAGGGTGGGCTGGCTAAGCCCGTAGGCTAATCTTACCATTTTCTACAATTGATCAGGCTTGAACAATTTTAATTATATGGATTAAAGTTGACTGATATTGATCAAGCTAGAATGTACGCTCGGTCGATTTTTTGTACATGTAGTCAATTTGCTAAGAATGATATACTTTGGTCATTCTGTATCTTTATTTACTTAGTTAAATTTAAATTGATGTAGATTAATTTATATTGACTCAAATGAATTTATATTGATGGATCGCGCGGATGTGAATTCAATGGACATTGACGTTAATAATATGACAGATCTGTGAAGTTGTCCAACAATGTTCATTTAATGTTGTTAGTGCCAATTTTTTTGGAACTGATTTTCCTTTTTGGGTGTAAAAGCTATCCAACGATTCTGATGTGTCTTAATTTGAGAGATGAGTATTTTTGGATTAAATTGTTCGATGTTTGATTTGTTGATGGGCCCAGACGAAATATGTCCAGCATCACAGGGCTTGACGGACAAGACATATCATTTACAGAGATTGATTGGGCTTGACGGTCTTGACCGACTAATTACATGGGCCAGAAAATATTCTCTGATATAGAATTTATGGCATGAAAATTAATAGGAATTATTGATTTAACACCTATTTAGTCAAATTTCATTATGTACAATTGATTCTTTATGGCTAAATACTTGGGTAAATGAACGGTATGTACCCACGGAGGGCTATTTGTAAGTCTTTAACGGGCCCATCTATAGATTGATTATCATTGACTCAATTTTTCCTATCTTTACTATAGCAACTCACCGATTCATACCACCCACGGTTGACAGTTGCTACATGTTTATACATGAATGTGCTGACCAAAATTTTAAATAAAAAATTCGGTAGCACCTCCCCCAAGATCGAGTGATGTGAAGGAAAAAAACCATCTACGTAGCGTACCTGATAGGCATTTTAACATCATAGCGTATAAACACAACTAATGTCTATCATTTATATTTTTTCATCAAAATATAATTATATTCCAAGTTTTTCAAAATAAGACGATATCACCACTATTCATAAACAACTCGGGGATCAGGTCCTCTACTTATTTCTACTTGAGCGCCAACTCCTTGTTGGGCTCTCTCGCTTGTCCTGTTATCTAAAATTTTTTTGATAAAATAGCGTAAGTCCGGGCAAACTCAATAAGTAGGAAAATATTTAGAAATAACAATTTAAAATAAATTTCATTACAAACAAATCCCATGCATATTACACCCAATGCATTTGCTTTACTACTCCATCATCCATATACCATAAATCAAATCACGTGCACCAGCATAGCAGAATTTATATCGCTATTTGACTTCTATGTATTAAGCATAGGTCATGACACACAAAGTAACACCCCTCACTATATAACCTTACAACTGAACAAAACAAATGGTGCCTCCGTCCCATGTCTCTTCCATAATTCCATATCACATATACAATAACCACATCATTCATCATCAATACATACATCACCAACGTGCCCCCTTGGCACTCACACCCATGTCCATCATTCACATATCCATCACAACTACAATCTTCAAAGCTTCTCACATGCCTTTCTCAAGAATAATGCTCATAAAATAAATACATGTATTTTACATACCATTTCTCAGAGATTTATAAAAATAGTCAAGTAAGAGCATGATAAAATTTATAAATGAGCAAATAAATATGTAAAATTCCCAAAAGCACATATTAATCAATCATCATAGCCCGTCATATATAATAAATGCAAGTTATGAAATTCATAAGTTACAAAATCACATTAAACTAGTCCTACTTATCTGAAATAAGAAAATTTCTAACTTTTCTTCTTCCCTTCTAGTTGCAACTTTCAACTTTTTAAGAATTCGCTATCAAGCCTAAGACAAATAATCACGTATTTATTAATTAATTTGAGCATTTTCTTCTATTTTATCAAAATTTACCAAAACCCTAACCCCAATTTGGGTGAAATGGTGGATTTTTCATATTTTGAAACTTTCAAGTTAATCCAACTATGCTAAAGTGAATTATCACGTTTAATTATAAAATTAAAGTATTTAATTTATATTTTACACAATTCCTATCCATTTATATCAAAAGCTTCAAATATTCACTTTTTTCTAAAATCCTAAAACTATTTTTGCTTGATTAATACTAATAGCATAATAGAATTAACTAATCTTACTTACCTCCAGCTTTCTTGCACTTCAACCATAGCTAAGAAATGAATTTCTCTTGGTTTTCCATCACCAGATAGAACAGAAAAAAATGCTAAAGAAAAACAGTCTGACCAAACCGATGAATAAAACCAAGGAGTTACTGTTCATGCGATTTTTACTGTTCACTTAGAGCAGCTTTCAGAAAAAAACTCATATCTTATGCTAGACAAATCAGAATTAAATGATTTAAGTGGATATGTAAATATAATTTTAAGAACTATAACTTTTATGTTGAAAATGTTTCCAAATTATGGCAAACGTTAGGGAAAAAATCAGTTGCAATCACTGCTCCACCGTCCATGTTACTATTCATGCTGACAACTTGGAGCAACTTTACAAACGAATTCATATCTTGCGATATACAACTCCGACTGGGGTGATTTAAATTTAAATGGGTAGACAATTTTAATTAAAATAATTTTTATGTTAAACATTTCTCCAAATTTAGTTTCTAAATAATCCAAAATTCACTCATACCACCTTGCCATGTCATCATTATTTTCTGTATATGTGACTTTGATGCAGTTTCAGTAAAATGATCATATGTTGAGCTATAAAGCTCTGATTTGAGTGATTTAAAATTCAATGAATAAAAACTTTTGAGATTTACAACTTTTATGTTAAAATTTTATCTAATTTATGATTATAAATAGGATAAAATTTATAATCTTTAGGCTAATATGTTGTTGCCTACATAGTGTAATTCTACCAAAAATTCATAACTGTAACTATATAATTCTAATTTTGGTTATTCAAGAAGCAATGAATAGATAATTACTAGATCTATAAATCTTGTGTTAGGATATTTTTCAAATTCTATTTTTAAACCCTTCAAAAATTTTAGTCAACTTAACTAATTTTGGACAACTTAACTTTTGCCTTATGCCAACTCTTTTAATGTACTTGCTATTACTTGCTAAGTGTCCCATTAACATTAATTTAAGGCCAAATATAACTTATATAATGCTAAATCATGATTTAATATTAACTTTTATCATTTGTCTAATAATTTCAAAGCCCAATTAATCTTACCACTCAGTATTCATCATTTACACTTAATCAAATTAAACTTTATAAATTTACCAAACTTCACTCATTATTATACCTTAATATATTAATACAGTCTTATACTAAAATTCAGGGTTTACATATACATAGTTTGATAGCGTCTTAAAATACTATAAATTCTGCTTTTATTTGGTTATGAAGGAGCAGTTAAGCCCCACTAGCCAGTCGCTGGGATCTGGTTATGCTTCCAGTAATGGCTAAGCTTCTTCTCATGTCTACTTCTTAATGTGCGTATCATGAATTAGTTTTGGAAAGCTGCTTTCATGGGCCATGGATCCCCTAAATCCATCAAATGATTTCACCAACCTACAAGCTTGGCTTGAGCAGAGGTAGGAGGCAGCACAAGTGGATGCGTAGGCTTAAAAATTTAACATTTTTCCATGGCTTAGATGTCCCTTTCAGCTCACTCGTGCAACCTACACACATGAACTACCAACAAGTGGAGAACAATAGTGAATGCAGATAGCTGAGAGGCCATATATGGTTTTAAACTTGCTTTTACTTAGCTTTGAAGAAGCAGTTAAACCCCCTATTGGCTAGTCACTGGGCTCTAGTTATGCTTCCAGCAACAGCAAAGCTTTTTCTCGCTTCTACATACTTAGTGTACCTCCCATGAATTAGTGTTAGAAAGTTGTTGTCGTGGCCATGGATCCCACAAATCCATCAAATGCACTCTTCAACCTACAAGCAAGGCTTGAGCGAATATGGTAGGCGGCACAAGTGAATGTGTAAGCTTGAAAGTTTTTCATTTATGCATGGTTTGTTTAGCTAAAGTTAACTCAGTGTATTATACAAAAGCAACAACGGGAGGTGGAGGAGGAGAATGGTCTGGCCGACAATCTATATGATGCTTACAATGTAAGTGCTCAAGTGCTAAACATGTAACTTCTACACACTTTTTGGCATGGGTGAACCAACTTATCGCAAGACTTCCCGCTAAGCTAGGCTTTCTGGTTGTTTTATAGGAGATAGTATGGAGTGTTAGAAAATAGATTACTTATATAGATGGCCTCTATAATAATTTGATCACTGCAAGAAAGTCCGTTTTGCTTAGCGAATGTAGCAGTGCCGTACAGAATGAGCATGCACAAGGTACAACAATAGAAAAAGTGCCAGCTTGGACCCCCACAGTTGGCCAACCCAGCCCACCTCTTATGTGGAAGTTTGGTGGGAAGAGATTTTGTGAGAATGAGAACTTTGAGATGAAGCAAATGGTAATTTTTGTGGAGCTTCCCATAAGTTTGTTTAGTCTTTGCCCCATCTCACCAAAAATGATTGTTGTTACTGCTTTACATAGGATCACAATAGTTCATCCCATCATAGACCAATAGACATTTCCATTGTTAGTCCGACCCAATCACCACTCCTCCGTGTTGAATGAGCTCTAAATAGCACTACAACTGCCTTAGGGTATACCATTTGATATTACATTTACATACCCTCTTGACCTTATGTCCACAATGCATATGTTGATCCAGAATGACAACTCAACAAATGTGGCAAGCTTCCCATGATCGTTTCCTTTTTGTCTATGCAGAACTATTGTGTTTGCTTTGCAGTACGTTACAATTACAAAGGAGTCATGAGGTGTGCATTTCTTGTATCATTGAAATTTCATAGGAGTTGTACTTTAGCAATTTTTAATGGGTTGAGCAGTGTTGACTGTGGATTAGGCGGTTGATGCATACCTGTTACTCCTAAACTTTAGACAAAGAGAGAGCATTGTTGGGGTTAAGTGCCATTACTTCCTAACAAATGTTGGGGTGAGATGGTTTCAGGATTTGTCTTTAGTCAACTTGATTTAATGTAGGTTCATTTGTTTGAGGCCCACCAACTAGGAGTACTTCATTCCCTTTCTTTATTAACTGACGGTGAATGGCGTTGACTATGGAGCTATTATTTATGGTGAAGACCATTGAGTACTACATTTTAGACATCAATTAGGTACTCCCTAATTTGGCACTCCCATAATATTGTGCAAATACACCAGGTCTTATTATGGTTGGGTTATTTGAGGTGCGCACGATTGTTTCATAATCAATAATCAGGTGTCCTAAGTGTACACACCACACTTCATGCACTGCTCATACCAATAACTAGTTTATGAAATAGTTCATGTTACCCAAGCCATTTCAGCAGTTGTATAAAGTGGGCCCTATAGGCCTAATGCGTTTTGTTGATTGCATGCATGCAGGTATTTGTGCCAATGCTAATTAAGGGAAGACATTGGGTCATATATGGGATTGACCTACATTTTGGGGAGATGCATTTTTTGGATCCTTGTATGAAAGGATGCAAGGAGAGGCTTCAGTTATCGGCGAGCAGGGTAGTGAATGTATTCCTAGGCTAACAAATTTGCAATTGCTACTCGTGTTAAGAGTATTGATTAGCACGCACTATTTAACATAGTTGAGGCTCCTTTAAAAGTTAACTACTTTTTGTGGAGATGCGCAGGATTCATACAAGTTTAACATTGTGACGGACACTGGCACTTTGGAGGATGTCGGTATGCTTTCTATGTTGAAAATAGTGCTAGATCTATATACCTTTTGCCTGGGTGAATAGAACATTTCTCATAAACTCTTCGTATAGATGGGATTGTCGCATTTACATGCTTGTACTTATGTAACACAACACTGGTCCGAGGTCTGTTGTTGTGAATGAAGTATACGATGACACTATGTTGTAATCCTGAATTCTCTCGTTATGGACATGTAAGGAGGTTGTAACTCCAATTTATATAGGTTTCGCTAACAATGGTATGTGAAATACCCATGTAGAGGATTAACAAGATGTGGCATTGGAGTATGGCCCCCAGCATCCTGACAGATAAGTTCAAGCTCGTGCATCTTTGAATGCCAAGCAAACCCTAACGTGGTTTGCGTAGCTGGTGATCACACCAGCTCGTGAATAAGCTTTTTGACGTGAGGAGTAAGGTAAGGCTAGCCCCCCCATGCTAGTGTGGATGCTACCTGTGCTTACCCCCTACGCTGTCAACATTCTTCATTCAGTGGAGGGGGTTTGCAATGAACACCTTGGCTGAAATTCCACTTTTGGTATTGTTGTTAGGATAAGATCAAGTGTCTATCAGTCCTAGTCTAGTGCCACTGCTGGACATGTAAGGTGTACACATTTGCAGCTTTCTTGCTTGTATCAAGGACAGAAAATGAGAAAGAAATAAATGACATGGAATGGAATGACATGACCGGAATTGGCCCCCTTTGAAGTGAATCAAGTAATTTCCATTATTATTGATTTTCCTCAATTGGTTACACTTGCTGTGTACATTATAAAAAATTGAGTGTTCACATCCCAGACCACAAGTAGTCCTAATTACATCTCCACAATGGAGAAAACCCTTGATTAAAAGAAAAAGTACAATGCATCTTAGAAATCCAAAAAATAGATCACACACTTTCTCTCAAAATAGGTGTGTTCTGTCTTTAGGATCGCCGAGCATGTTGTGATGACTTGATATTTAGGAGATCGCCTCAAGTCAATGGGCGGATGAGATGACACGGTTCTAGACTGGGTTGCTAGACACTAGGTTAACTAGGAGATGGGTGTTTTGATCCGATTGGTTTGTCCCGGGTGGAATCAAGACTGGGTGATTTCTATTGTTTAGACTGTAAGAAATCATAGAGACAGTAGATGTTTTGTGACCCAATTGACATATCCCGGAAGGACTCAGGACCGAGTGATCTCTATTGTGTTTAGACCTGAAAGAGATCAGAAGAAAATAGGTGACCTAGGTTTGATTAAGCCTTCTCTCATTACCCATGAGAAACTTAGGAAGAGTGGGCCAGGTTAACTGGGTTTAGCTTGGCTCTCTCAATTACCCATGAGAAGCTTAGGAAGAGTGGGTCAGGTTGACTGGGTTTGGTTGTTTTGATGAATGGTATATGCTAAGGTTTGACTTGGTGAGTCATGACTCAGTGACTCGGTCCTAGACTTAGGTGATTGGTGGTTGCTAAGGTTCGACTCGGTGGGTCATGACTTAGTGACTCGGTCCTAGACTTAGGCTTCTGAATGAGTTGATGGGTGATAGTTGCTAAGGTTTGACTTGGTGAGTCACGACTTAGTGACTTGGTCCTAAACTTAGGCTTTTGAATGAGTTGATGGATGGTAGTTACTAAGGTTTGACTCAGTGAGTCACAACTCAGTGACTCGATCCTAAACTTAGGCTTTTGAATGAGTTGATGGGTGGTGTTTTTCAATATCCCATGGAAAACTGTAAGCGGGCGACCTCTGCCATTTATACTGTGAGAGATCGAAGATTCAGACCACATGAATTAAGCTCAATTATATTTTGAGTTAATTAAGCCTAATTATGATTAACACTAATGGCAGTAATTAGTGCTAATGACTGCTCTGAGTTAATTTAAGATAGTGTCATTAGTTTTTTGATTTATAGGGCAAGAACACGTTTTAATGTGTTTAGAATGTCTAATTTATTATTATCCTGTTGTTTATTGGCCATGTGGGACCCACCATTACCATAGCATGGGTGGGACCCACGTATGTACCATGGCTGGGCCATGGCAGAGTGCCTTCAAGCACTATAGAGATTACCGGTGGCCCTTTGGCCACTGGTGCCAAGTGAGGCACCTGCCTCTTGAAGATCCCTTAAGTTCCTCCTCCAGGTGCCAAGAAGATTCTCCTTTCAAAGGTCCTCTCTTCTCTCCTTAGAAAACCCCCCCTTCAAGAAGAGAGAGGGGGTATGTATAGGCTCTAGGTCCTCTAGGGGTAGTTTAGGGATTCTAGCTCCACCATGGGGGCATTTTGGTGAACTCTTGGAAATATGCTCAGCTTCACCAGTGGGGACATTTAGGGGATTCCAGCTCCACCATGAGGGCATTCTGAGAATTTTTTTGTAAAATATGCCCAGCTTCACCAGTGGGGGCATTTCGAGGATTCCAGCTCCACTAAAGGGGCATTCTGAGAATTTCTTTGTAAAATATGCCCAGCTTCACCGGTGGGGGCATTTCGGGGATTCCAGCTCCACCATGGCGGCATTCTGGAAATTTCTTTGTAAAATGCGCCTAGCTCCACCAGTGGGGCATTTCGAGAATTCTAGCTCCAAAATGGGGGCATCTTGGGGCTTCCTTTGGGATTTTTATTTATGCCTTGGGCCAATCCAAATTAACGATCTTTAAAATTAATTGCATATATCCCTATCATTGGTACTACGTAATTAATAAGTTGCAAGATAGCCTTTGAACATATGTATTTTTTTGAAAGTTTACCAAGGTTGATACATGTATTATCTTCAGCTCAAAAGATATTTTGTACGACCATGATTTTTTCATTTGCTTAGTGTGTCAGCAGGATTTTAACTTGGTTTATTGTTGTTACCTGTCCCGATTTCATGCCACATCAGCCAAGCGCCCTCGTGGCGAAACATGTTGTCATGGTCGGAAAGCTTCGGCTACGCAACTCATTGGCCCGAGCTACCTCCTCCGCGCACCAGGTCAGCCCCTTCCCAGCTGCGTGCCACGTCAGCAGGGGCAAGGCTTCGACGGCCCGGCACGTCAGCAGGTGTGCGGCGCCCCTCTGGTGCACTGTGCTCACCGTCTTCACCATTTTTGCATCGGAGCCGGTGGACAGCCGTTACACGCGTAACGCGTCGATCGTGCCAGCAGGTGCGCAGTGCCTCAATCATGCGTGAAGAGGTGCCCGCGTCTGCAGCACGCCAGCGATGACATCGATTCTGCGACACGTTGGCGCTTCTGGCCGGCTCACTTGACTTGCGCGCCATGCCAGAACAACCTCACTGTCGATCTGCGTGATAGACCAGCTGCCTGACACGGCCGCTGTGTGGTCATATACCATTGTCGTGAGCTGCTGCTGCCGACGGAAGCGAGGCTCTGTCGCTTCCTGCACCGGCGTCGTCCATCTGCTGCCGAACGGGAACTCGTTGCTTGCTGTCGTCATTGCGACCGGAGGGGGCCGGACTGCGTTGCCCACCTTAGGCCGTTGTCGGGTCCACCATCGAATGCCATGTTCATGGCTGCCACGGAATAGGGCAGCCGTCTACCGCCGATGTTCTCCATGCAAGACATCGTCGTCACTGCTGCCCATCTCTACCTGCGGCATTCGCCAGTCGGACGGTCGATCAGATCCGTCTGCACGGCTGGATCCGATTTTATCGCACCGAATATCGAAGCCGATGGCCAGAGGGGGGTTGTCGGCGCCAGACTGAACTTCCGTTTTGGCTGCAAGGTAGCCACTCGGTTTCGCCGGCCGGCACCTGCACGCCAGATCGGCTCCGTTCATCGGGATCCTTGCGTTGCGCCGATGCTTTTAAGATCCCCTCCCGTGTTGCATGACCATTGCTGCTAGCTGAACGCGCGATGCCCGTCTACGTCCATTGTTTGCGTCGCTACCAACGGCAAGACGTCGCTGCCGACGGTCCACCGCCACGCCGTCGCTGTCCAAGGGCTGTGTTGCTGGTGATGCTCCCGCCAACGACGCTATCCGATGCCAGACGCATGACCCGCATGCCCTGTTCGTGGCTGCCACGAAGTAGGGGCGACGCTGTTAACGCTATACTCCCGCCGGCGACGCTGCTCTTCTTCGCTAGTTCCGTCCGTCGATCGGGCGGCTGATCAGACCCGGCCAAACGGCCGGAATTGGTTTTACTGCACCAAGGGAACTAGTCCGGTAGCCAAGGGAGCACCATCGGCGCCAGACCCGCTCCCGTTTTGGCCATACAATCGGTGCGCGGTGTCGCCGACCGGTGACTGGATGCTTAATCGGCTCTGTTCGTCCAGCTCCTTGGGGTTTGTTGATGCTTTTAGGGTCCCCTCCCGCGTCGTGCAGCCAACATGCCGGCCAGAAGAGTGCGAGCTACTCGTCGACGTCCATTGCTTGCGTCGCTGCCAACGGCAGGATGTCGCTGCCGACGGTCCATCACCACACCGTCACCATCTAAGAGCTATGTTGCTGCCGACGTTGTCACCGGCGATGCCATTCGACTCCAATATCGCTGTTGACGTCTCCATCGGATACCCTGTTCGTAGCTGCCATGAAACAGGGGGTGTCGCACCACCTGCCTTCGTCCACGTCAATCGTCGCCGATGTTATCCACTCCGCCAGCGACACTGTTCGACTCTGTTCATGGCTGGCAACCTTCATGCCCAGCAGTGATGTCACCGTCTCCACCGGACAGCAACATGGCTTTGTCCGTGATCGGCTTCGTTCGTCCGCTGGTGGGCTACACAACAACGCGTCGACTTCATGTTCAGCTGCATAACCAGTGGCGTCACGACGCCAGTGATGCAACAAGGGCTTGCTGACCGAAGCGCCCACCACTCCCATTTGCGCCGCTGCTGCTTGATCCGCCGATGTCGTCAGCTGGTCGGACAGCTGATCAACTCCGACCAGATAGCCGCCTTTGATTTTCCATGGCCCAACATTGCTCCATGTGGGAATATTTTGGAAGTCTACACTAAGAAGCAATTGACTCCTGTATATAGCATAGTGTGGAATATAGTAGATAACAGGCTTGCATAGGTGTGATATGATGGCTGATTAGACGTGAAGATGGAACTCAAGGACCCTGCCTAGATGTCTGCTATTTAATTTGTCTTTTAGAGGCTATTAAAGACGACTCTACAGGTGCCTGCTGAAGGTGGAGAGGTGAGTGACATTTTTGAATTATGCTTCCATCACCTTGTTGTGTTCTTGTTGTGCACTTACTAATTGGATTGTTCTTGGTTTGTAACCAGGGAAGTGGGAGGAAGCTCACAATGACATGGCACCCAAGAAATTCTACATCGTGTTCATTGGTCACCATCCAGGGATATATGAGAGCTACTCAAAAGTGATTCCATGGGTAACTAGATTTAAAAACTCCACTAGTGCATCTTACGCCACCCTTTGTGAAGCCCAAGGGGTATATGCGGGGTTTGTAGAGATGTGGCACGGCCCACCGGAGGTGGAGAAGATGGTTATTTTATGTGACTGTCCCCGCTGTCATAGGCATGTAGATGGAGCAGGGTCATCTAGGCCTCATCACTAAATATGCTTAGTGTATTGCATAGCAAAAATGGAGCCCTGATGCTTATGGTTTTGTTAGAAATGGGCTATGCTATTGTAGAGGTGTGGCTATTAAGATAATGTCTTTGTGCTTAAGGAATCATCCACAGGTTGCTTTGCATGAGAGGCACAATCACTGAATCCAATCCTTGTCCTAGATTGGGGCTATAAATTAGGGTGACCAACATTAATTTACATTGCAGGGATGCACTTTTCCACCCACTAATGGGACTCATTCACTCTCTCATAGTACCTGAGAAAATTCACGCAACAATAAACAATTGGGTTGTACATATTTGACACTTGCCACGAACAATATCACAACGTGGTGCCTTAGTCATCTTTCCACATGTAACCTGATTAAGACATGAATAGAGGAGAATAGCCATAAGTTAGAAGACTGTGTGGATAAATAAAACACCCATGTAATCCCTGTTCAATGTGTAAACGATTATAGTACTCTCTAGTTAATTCTTCATCCTGAAACTGCTGCCCCTCACATGACTTCATATTTGTCAGCATATTAGGGACTACACTCATGCCTTCATTATTCTTCATGAATACATTAGTTTCCTTCTTGGGGTATTCAGATGACCCTTCATCCTCCATTGCATTGCAGCCCAGCATCACTCAATGGCTATCACACTGTTGTACAACCCTGCAAGAAATAGCAGTAGTAAATATATCCACCCTTTCCCTTCCTTATAGATTACAAATTTAGGCTCCAATTCCCTACACGGGCAGAGAGAGGGACTAAAACAAGGAATTTGAGTAAACAATTAGATTAGATAAAAACACATGTATTTCATGTTATCAATATTGAATTCCAACCCAAAGAAATTAAATTCTCTATATAAGCCCTTTACTGTCCCAAGAAACTCTAGTATGATCATATCAAAACATGGACATTATGAGAGTACGATAACTTGGAATGGATTGGGTACAACATTTTATATAGGGGCAGACAAATGGATGCTCATTATATTTGGAAGATGTATTTTCAATCAATTATTTCAAGTATATTGGGGCAGAATATCATAGATGATAGGCTACACCAAATAAAAGGTCTGAAACTCTCAATCCATCCATGACTTGTAACACCTCCAACTCTAGCCAATGTGAAGTATTATCCGCTTTGGGCCCACTAGATCCCGCTAGCACGCAGAGCTTGCTCAATTGGTATCAGAGTTGGTTTCAAAACCAATATGACTTGAGATCAGAGGTTCGAATGTGAACTATAGCAAGTCA
>JAYJMB010087311.1:9608-20738 GCA_036873735.1 Pouteria campechiana | reverse complement strand
AATCGATTCATAATTCTTGCTAGTTGTGTAATAATACTTTTTTTATGTACAGAAATCTTTCCTGAAAGAGAATGATGTAAGCAGAAAATCCATCTGCCTCATCATTTGTAGCCATTTGCCCTGCCTCTCACCAAGTGCAATATAACCTTCAGTTCTGTGAAGCGTATTCGTGAGATTGGTACTATTCTTGTGGTTGTTTCTACCAAGCGTTGCAAATGCAGTGATTTGGGGCTCCTAGGCAACTTGAATGAGCCACAATTCTGTATTTGTCCCAGCTGAGGATATGAATAATCTTGTCAAATTCTTGTGAGAGAGAACATCCGAGCTTCTGGGGAAAATGCCGTTTGCCACCTGAGTAAGTGTGTGAACAGACTCCATAGATAAATCAATGGTTGGTATTTGACAGAAAGGGATTCAATGTGTGTAAGAAAGCATCAGCGAAAGTGCACAACAGAAAAATGCTAATGCGTAAAGTGAATTAACCCATTCAAGTCATCATTTCCTTACCATTTGCAAGAAATAAAATTCTCCCCAGAATTTACCCTTGAGAATAGCCTTTTTTTTTCCTTTTTAGAGAGAAATCATGCATTAGAAAGTCGCAATTTTGTAATTCAAAACGTAGCAAATGCCAATGCATATTGATATACTCACAATTTATAGATGTTTTTAATCATGTTTGTGCTTTAATTATATCACTATTTCTTTGATGCTGGCACCGAATTGCTTATATTTGATGAATTGAAGGAACAGAGAGAAAAACGAGAAAATTGGTGATTAGCAAGTGGAGCTAATAGTTTTCTGTTGACAACTGCATCCAGTAACCAAATAAGGAAATTTTTGATACGCTGGAGACATAAGAGAAGAGGCTACAACTTTTATGTTGAAAATTTTTCCTGAATCAGTTGTTATCAAGGTAAAAATCGAGCACAATATTCAGTTCGGAGGAAGTTGATGGAAAAAAAAAATGGAACGTACTATTTTGTAGAATTGGGCTGGCTTATAAATAGAAACTGTTGGAAATAAGAAAACAAATAAAATATATACCGTTTTTTCAGAGAATCTAGCGGAAGCAAAACGCTGGTTGAGCATGAAATTACCAAGATAGGAAATCACGCAACAACACTAAATGCCTACTAATTTTGAATCAGATGAAGCCTACTCTCTTCTTATGTACTTTCTTCACTTGCTTTTATGCTGTCTCCTCATCCGTTAACGATTCAATTTATAGACAAAGCGCGTGTGTAAATGAGAGTGGCAATGCCAATGGCAATCATCCATGCATGTGGCCTCCACCGGTCCCATAGGCCTGTCATGGGTGGAATAATTTGTCAACAGAAACAAAAAAAGAGAAAGTGGGGAACCATCGAGCAAGGCCGCAGTTCACCAAGGAGCCGGCAGAAGAGGGTTTGCTAGAGCTTTTTTTTTATTATCATTTTCTTTCTTTTTGTATGGCTTATTTTCAGAAAAATATTGTTTATGCTATGGTTGTAACGATGAACTAATTTTTATATGCCATGTCAATATAGTTTTGATGATTTTATGCGATTGAGCGGTTATTTTCATGTTGAGTTTATATAATATTATGCTTAACGCTTTTGAATGATTGATCACCATTTAGATGATTTAATGTGCATGTTTGAGACATTGCATCTTCATCGTATATACCATGAATTAAATATGCCATGGAAATATGAATTTTATTTGTGTGGCTTTCGGTGATAAAATTAGATGGGATGTGTCACTGTAAACTGGGAATATTCATAAAGCTTTATGCATTTATCCTTATTTAAAGCCTAATAGAAATATATGGGTTAATAAATTGAATAGGTTTGCTATACCTAGAAATAGGGTAGTGAATAAGTTAGGAAATTACGCTGTCACATGAACTGAATACAAATTTGTTTGCATAGTAATTGGATAAAAACTGTATTATATGAATAGGTGAAATTGAATGACTTAGCAACTTCATCATTAATATTTTTTCGAAATTTGCCATTGCTTATATTTACTTTTGCTATTATTCTTCATTAGTTTAGAAAATTTCTCATTCCATCGTCGATGGATTAAATAAAGTAAAATCGTCAAAGTCTCGGTACTTAATTATGCAGTCTTCGCGGGAACGATTTCCTTACTCTTCATCCTTCGCTTCGTGAATGATCAGCGCACCAGCTAAAGTACACATCACGTATCAACCAGTCGGCTGCAGCTCCCATAGGATCAGCAAAAACCTTGGCTCCGGGTGACAAACGCTGCTTCTAGCCGCTAATCCGCTTCCCCTGTCGACAACTGCGAATCCAATCCATTTCTTTCTCGTCCATGTACTCCCACAAGATACCTGCCGTCCATGGTTTCAAAAACCCATCTTTTTCATCCAAATGTTCCCTATCCACAGCTGCGAAGTCTTTCGAGAAGACCTTCTCTCACCTTAAGCACAACCTCCAGCCCTCTACTGTCGATTCCGTCCTCCGCGAATCATCCGCCGGCGGATTCCTCGCCGCCCTTCGATTCTTCGTCTGGGCCGGCCAACAACCCAACTACCGTCACACAGCGCTGATGTACAGCAGAGCCTGTGAATTCCTCGGCATCCATCACCGCCCACAACTCCTCAACGATCTTCTCGAAGTTTATCGGGTCGAGAAGTCGCCGGTCTCAGT
Source organism: Pouteria campechiana (assembly GCA_036873735.1). Classification (NCBI taxonomy): domain Eukaryota; kingdom Viridiplantae; phylum Streptophyta; class Magnoliopsida; order Ericales; family Sapotaceae; genus Pouteria; species Pouteria campechiana. The sequence goes on along the minus strand of JAYJMB010087311.1, from coordinate 18,084 downwards.
GAAAACCTTCAAGATCATTCTCAACCTCTGCCGCCAGGCGAAGCTCCCTGATCAGGCGCTGGGGGTGCTGAGGAAGATGCGGGCTTTTGGTTGCCGGCCTGATACGTCTTCATACAATGTTGTCCTCCGCCTGTTTGTTGAAAAGCACGAAATTTCCGTGGCGGAGGGTCTGCTGGAGGAGATGGCGTTGGCGGGGCTCTACCCCGACATGGTCACTTGCGTTGCGATGATTAAAGGGCTCTGCAATGCTGGGCGCTTAGAGGATGCAAGGGCAATCCTGCAGCGAATGCAGGGGATTGGGTGTGTGCCGAATGTGGTTGCTTACTCTGCCTTGCTGGATGGGGCTTGCCGGAGGGAGAGCATTGATATGGCATTGGAGTTGTTGCAGAAGATGGAGGGAGAAAGGGAGAATGCTTGTCAGCCTAATGTGGTGACTTACACATCAGTGATCCAGGGTATGTTTGAGAAGGGCAGAGTAGATGAGGCATTGGCAGTTTGGGATCGAATGCGGATTAAAGGATGCCTGCCAAATTGGGTCACAATCAGCACTGTAATTAATGGATTGTGTATGGCAGGGCGGGTGGAAGATGCATATAAGGCGATCGAGAGAGTGGTGGCAGAAGGGAGCGCGTCAAGTGATCAGTGCTACGGCTCGCTGGTGGTGTCATTGCTGAGGATGAAGGATTTGCCTCGGGCAGAGAAGCTTGTTGGGAGAATGCTGGAGAGCGGTGTTAGGCCAGATGGATTGGCAAGTGAATCATTGATAAGAGAACTATGCTTGGGAGGGCGGGCTTTGGATGGTTATAAATGGTTTGGTAAATTGGAAGCGGCATGCGGATCTGTTCTTGATTCAGATGTTTGTTCCATGCTGGTTGCAGGGCTTTGTCGGCAGGGTCATTTGGTTGAGGCTGGATCAATGGTTGGTACAATGGCTGAAAGGGGAATTCAAGCAAGAGCTCCTTATGTTGATGGAGTTGTGCAAGAGTTGAAGGGAGCTGGGGAGAATGAGTTGGCTTTTCGTCTCATGGGTATTGGAGGATGATTGTTGGCACTGAAGAGAAATTGGCATTGTCTGGCTCAACAGTAGTCTGTACATCTGTGACCCTATTGTGAAGAAATCATGAGACCCTGTTGATGCATACCTCTCGAAATGAAGACATGGGATCAATCCCACTTGACTGCTCTAATAGGTACAGCCTCAAGAGTTCAGATGAACAGAAGAGACTGATTAAGGAAGAATTCATTCATCGGAATTTATATTTAGTCATTTGATGAGGTTGAAGTGCTGTAACAAAACTTTGATGGACCTCATAAGAGACTGAAGAAGAACAACAAAACTCTTTAAATATTTCCGGGGAAGGTGAAAGGAATGCGGATGGAGTTGGTCAAAAAAATAACTTGAGGGACCTACAGCCTGTTGGAGGAGATGATCCAAGATGGTCTTAATAGCACATGGAATTATTCCAGGTGCTCTCACTTAGTTTGTAAAAAGCTTAGATGATGGTGATGAAGATTATTTTTTGCATGCATTTTGACTCATTTGGTCAAGAAGAAAGTCCTGTTGCGAATTCTCTTAGATTTTAGAGCAACCCCTTAGGAAATAAGTCTACCATTAGGTTATGGAAATTGGAATATGTTTTCAATTGCCAAGTTTTCAAGGTCAGAAAGCCATCCTTGTTCAATGTACTGGAAAGCATGTATTTTCGAGGGAGCAAAATGAGATGTCTTGTGCCGGAGAATCTTGAACACCTTCAGTTACATCTAGTGCTATCAACCTTTTATGGCCATGAACAACACCAAATTGGGAGGTATAGGACTATAGGAGATGCTAATGAAGTTTGACGAGCAAGAGATTGTAGAGATAAACAGATGATTCAAGGCATAAAATGGTTTTTCGGTGCATATTGCAAGGGGAAATACTTATGCTTAACAAAACAGTAATTCTACTTCCTGAAAGGTATGTTTTCGAGTTGGGCTTAGTTGAGTTCAACTTTGAACTCAACCGACCAGCTACATACCTGTTGGTGTTGGGTTGAAATTTATTTCAATTTAAGTTAGAACAATTGATCTCAACCCAATTTGATTTAGAAATAGAGTTGTGTTGGATTGAACTTGGAAAATTCAGTCCAAATGTTGGACCCAATTTCGTGTAATATTAACAACAACATACATGTAGATAAATGCAAATTTTTGTCTCTAAAATCTCTTTGCTATAAATAAAATAGAAATAGAAATTTTAAGCGCATGAAATATTAATCTGATTTGTCAACCAAAGTCAGTTTAAAGTTTATGTATTGTATTAGAGTTGAGGTGAGATTTTACAAAGTGGGTTACTATCATGATGGGGTTGATATTTTATAAAGTAGACTTTTATATTAAAAATTAAAGGACAAAGAAACATAGGATGATTATAACAGTTTTGTGTCAGGCAAAGGGTCACCACTCTTTATTACTGCAATAAACTCATATTAACATATGATTTCCCGCCGGCCATCGACAATTCTGTAACCCGCAAGAGCTTTAGCGAATCGTAGTCCTGCAGTTGGCGGCAAATGCCCTCCATTTATTGCCCGCCTCATTATTTTTGAAAATCTTCTCCTCCCAGGTTCCCACCCTCCATTCTCTTCCATGGCGGATTTTACAGCTCCCTCCTTCTCTCTCGGACTGGATTCCGATCATGAAGAATCTCAATCTCTGCAAGAGCGAGCTGTAGCATCTCCGATCGATGTATCATCCCAATCCCCAAAAGCGGACGGCGACGAAGATGACGGAGATTTTAACTCTGAAACCCTAGATCCAGACCCGGCACCAGCTCTCAAACGCCTGAGGCGAGGGCCTCCGCCCCCTTTGTCGAGCATCAGGGAGCGAGAATCCCCAAAAGAGCCTTCGAACGTCGACGACGAGATTGAAGAGTTTTCTTCCCAGGAAGAAGCACAGCAAGGTGCTCGAACATTTTCCTTCATTTTCGATCGAATCGTTTTTCTTGAGCTGATGCGATGGCTGCACAGATGCTGGGTCTCAAATGCACAGGATTACGTTTTTACCCCTTTTCTGTCCATAAATCTACATTTAGGAAATCGCCTGTTTCGAGATAAAACATTCTGAATATTAATTTATCCACGCTACATTATGCTATGTAAGAAAGATTCGTAAGGAATGAGGCTTTACAGATCTTCGATTCCTCTTCTTTTTCCTTTTTGTCATCCCAGGGCGAAGACATTTGTATTGAAATTGCAATGGCACTGACAGATATCGTAGTTTTGGTCTAGATTTATAGAATTGTGTTTTCTTTTCTTAAGTTTCTATCGATTAATGTCTTCAAGGAAAGCTATCGTTATGTTCCAATTGAGCTTCTGATGCTGTTATATATAACTGAATTGCCTTTCATGAGATATGATCTCAGATTTATTTTTCATCCTTTCTATTGCATGACAGAAGAGCATTTCCATACACAAAATCGTTCTGCATGTAGCAGTTCAAAATTTTCCCTGCGTCAGAGGGTTCTGACCACTCAATCAGCAAACACATCAAATCCCAGGAAAAAGAAACCAACTGGGAGTGCCTCTACCTCTTCAAGTCTTGAAGCAAGCAGCAGCAAATTCATCTTTCCAAGCTTAACTATCAGTCCGCTCAGAAAATTCCAGCTACTGGATTCTGACAGTGATGAACCTTCCAGTGAAATCAAACACAAAAATGCACACACTGCTGATGCATATGCAAATTACAGGCAATTTGTCTCTCAAAAATCCTTAGCTGGGACTCAGAACAAGGAAGCAAAATGTTCATCAAGTGTCCTTCAGACAGAGAGTTCATGGAAGGACTTCAGTCCAATGAAGAATGACAGAATGGAAACACCAGCTTTGGATGAGTTCTGTGAAGAATTTTTCAGATCCATGAAGGATGGTAATGCAAGTAATTCTGTGGGAGGAGATATGAGAGCAAGCTGCTCTAATACATTTGATGAAGACTGTCTTTTGGAAGAAATGGCGGGTTGTTTTCCTCATGGCAATAACTGGGAAAGTGGAAAGAAAAGCAGGAAGCAGCATGACAATTCTTTTCCTGCTTATCAGTATTTTTACCACAACGATCCAAGGATTCGGAAACTAGTCCAAGGCCGCTTGCCCAACTTCTTCCCTATTGGTAGTGTGAACCAAGGAGGACAACTTGATTATATGTAATTCCTTTCATGCCATCAACTAGATGAATATCACTGACAAAAATTTAGAAGCACCTGATGCATAAAGCATGCCTACCTTTCAGAGAGTAGTCCATGCTATGTTGATTCAAATGGGCCCACAAGGAAGACAGCCTTAATCGCATCACCATGTGTCTAGCTTGTCCTGAATGGACATAAAGATATCATCCAGATGCATCAGACCTGCTAATTTCCCCTGCCTCCTATTTTATCCAAAATCTTTATTTTGCTTGGTTCTAACTGTGGAAGAATCATTGTAGGAGTCAATTTGGCCAAACTGATGCTTCAATGAAAGCTTCTGCTCAACCTCATGGAACTGGGAACAAAGGCTTACGAGGAAGCTCACGGAAGAGTAAAAAGAATCTGAACAATGCAAGTGCTGAAGAAGTCCCACAAGCTTCTGGAAGTTGGATGAACCCTAAAAGCTCTGCTACCATCCCAAGGGATGCTGGCAAAAGGCGAATTTGTGCAGATGTTTGCTCAGCTGGTCATTGGTACACTGCCCCAGATGGAAAAAAGGCAAGTATAAGTACTAAATCTGGAAAAGTTTTGGCCATTATGATGTGCAAAAGTGTTTTTTCCTTTCCCCATCTCTTTTGCTGAGTAAATCCATTTTCTTCTCTGATGATTTTCAATATTCATGAAATTTATTTTAATCATGAGTTATTTTGTTAGGGAGAGCTGTTCTAAATATTCAACATTCAAGTTAATCATTCGGCATCCAAAATTCATATAATTGGCCCATATATTCAAATTACACAGGTGTCATATCTGGTCCAATGAATGCTAGTGGTCCATTTTGGCAATTTCTAGCTGCCATTTATTCATATAATTGGCACATATGTTCAAATTACACAGGTGTCATGAGCGCTCCAATGAATGCCAGTGGTTGATTTTGGCTGTTTCTGGCTGCCATTTGTTAATACTTCAAAGTTTATTATCAGTTACTTGGCTCACCCATTTTGGATGATTAATCTGGATGCTCATTGTGTTGTCCCTTTTCAGACATTGAGCACTGCATAAATTGTCTACCAGTGAGCTTGGCAGCTTGCCAACTCTGTTGTCTTATTTTATTCATCATATCAATGTTGTTTCTCTTTCTGCTGCTATCATTATTGTTCTGCCACAACTACAATATTGCTTCCTCATGTCTTATTTTATGCATTTTTCACAGATCTCTAGTTCTTGGGTTTTGGTATCAATGAAAACAAAGAATTATCATTGGATAGATAGTCTTCAGTGTCCAATCATATCAAAGAGTGCATGGAAGACCAGGTCACCCATTATAAGCCAATATTTGAGGGAAAAAGGCATGCAAAATTGTTTTTAAGCGTGTTTCTGTGTGTTTTGCAGTCTTTGGTTAGGGTTGTTCTTATACATATTGACTGGGTGTAATTAATGACTCAAATATCTGAGAGGGCTGACAGGTCATATATGTTTGCAAGCAGGTTTGCATGCATACAATGAACATGTGTGCGTCTGCTATCTTTGTCAAAAATCTATCCTCATGTTTTGATTTAATCTTCTGCAGGTTTATGTCTCTAAGAATGGGCAAGAGTTAGCTGGTCAAATGGCCTATAGGCAATACAGAAAGGTATTTATGAACTTTCTTATTGTGAATGTGCAGATGTTTGTAATACACATCAAGTGTTAACCTGTCTGTCACAAAATAACCCATCAACTCAAAATAACTTGTGTAATCCAACTGAAGTTGCACCTCTACCTATGGCTATTATGTGATGGGCTGGGACAATGAATCATTGCAACTTCATTTGCCAAAATTGAAAAGCTAAGTAAAATCTCTCTTTCGGGAAGACAGGATTACTCAGGAGTTGGATTTATTAGGAGATTCACCTACTGCTGAAGTCTGATAACCATAGATCTGAAAAATTCATGTATAACTTTCATTGCGTTTACTAACCAGCTTCCAGTTTTCTGTTTATTTTTATGTTAGAGAAAGTTGGGTGGTAAAGAGGGGATATGATATCTGATCCTTCATTTTCTCTGTTAGAGAGGCTAATATGAATATGATTCTGTGCTCCTTTTGTGCCATGATATTGATCCTTGATTTCTTCCTATAGAGAGGGAAGTCCCGGTGTGATTCGATGCTTCTTATAAATGTTTCCAATCTAAAAGAGTGTGAAAGTTTATGTTGAGAAACTGAATGCTCTTAATGCTATTTTGCACATGCTTAAATGCTTGGTGCTGAAGTATTTGAAAGTTCTTTACAATTGGACTCAGCAGTCAGCACAAACTTGTTGTTTAGGCCCACCATAATGATTGACAGAAATCCAATCAACTATCATGTACAGCAACATTCATTTCAGTAGAATACTTGAAATTATTTCGATCAGAGACTCACATGGGGCACACCAGTCAAAAAAAAAAAAAAAACAAATATATAAATCACTTAGATTGATCCAATACACCTTCTACAATATTTCATCGAATTATTCTTCTAGATAAGATGAACACCTAGAACATATGAATGTCTAATTAAATGCTTATGAGTTCCTCAAGCAGTTAAACAATTTTTACAGGTCAATAATTACGCTCAAATATTATATATTTTGTGGTTCACATGAGCTTTCATCCAGTTGATCTTCGTTTTCCAAACTGAACAGGTGACGATACGATTAATGGCTAGATTGGATCTCATTAAATCATCAAGATGAGCCAGTGCAGTTGAACTGAGTCACCTGGTGAAAGTAGTTGCATTGAATCAAAACTCATGATAAAATTAGAGAAACTTGTTAGTAAAATGCCCATCATTCAGTTCCTGCAGCAAGTTTGAACTTATGGCCACTAAAATGCTGCGACCTTCAATGAATGTCATTTATTGTTTCATTGGCCCCTGTCAAAATACATGATGTTGGGTAAAGAGAATGGAAATAATTGCTGAAAAACGGGACCCATGATTATGGTAGTTGTTGAGCAGGGATGAACAAGTCGCAGACATTTCATGGCTCACATGGCTCTTTATCCTTGTGATGTTTACTTGCATGACACTGAACAGTAACACTCCGGATGAAAGATATAACTAGCCAAGGCATCCCCACTGATCTAGCTTTCGTTGTTGCTGGCAGGAGAGTGGCAGAAGATTCAAGACGTCCAGAAAGAAAGCTCCTGCCAAGAAACGCTCGAAAAAATGAGTAAGGAAGACAGGTGCATCCTTGATTCATCTCCATGCGATTGTAGCTGTTGTAAATTTTATAGTAAAAAGTGTGCCAAAAATGCAATTACGTTGAAACCCTAGTCGCTGAACTCCGAGGCCTTGCATTTATTGAGAATTGAGTTGTCTTTGATTCTTAAATTTTCCCTCATGTGCTCTTACAACAGTTTTTATGGGCATTGATCTTTCATCAGACCTGCAATTAAACTCATGCTAATCACCATTTTTGGGGCATTTTATACATTGTAGATTGAGCTTTTCTGTAGGAATGAAAGCCACTAATTTTTGGGGATCAAGAGGCCTCTGTATTAAATATTCCTTTGAAACTTGACATGAGACAAGTTAATCGTGAGCCGAAAGGAGAAAACCAAAAAAATGATGATAATAATGATTATCATTTTTTTTTTCCGTTTGAAGTGCTTTTAGTTTTTTTGTTTGTTTGTTTGAGGTGCCATCACCTATTTGGAGCACAGTCCATTTTTGTCCAGCTTTGGCCAGAGCAATTTATGTGAATTCGCCTAAGAAGATTGATTGGATAAGTGATTCATTCCCATGGCCCAGGAATCAGGTGGCCTTGGATTCATTGTCAAGCAGGCCCTCACAGGCTCACGTTCCATCAAAGTCGCTTTCTATGTGTTTGAACAATCCACGCTAGCTGCTATCACCGAGAGAAAATATCACATATTCCAAATTGATGGAAGACAAAAAACGCCAGGGATCAGTGCCATCTTGACAATCACCAGACAATGGGGACGACTGCAACTTGGTATCCGCTCCTTACCAGCTTTCGAGAGTTGCAAGCACCTCCAAACTTATCTGTTTGTATCAATGCAAGTGCCCGTCCCTATCTTAGAGAGTTGTTTGCATTGATGCAACTACCTCTGTCTTCCTTCCATTGATGACGATGGTCTTGATCATCTGATCAATGGGGTAGGCAGGCACAGCGAAAACAAGACAAAAAAAAAACGAAAGAAACTGGCGTGGATGAGTAGGCAGTCGGATTATTATAATATAGAAGGGCAGAAAAATTCATATGATACCATTGTTGATATATTATTTATATGTTAAATTGAATGTATTATGTATTCCAAAAAGTGACTATATATTAT
>JAYJMB010087310.1:0-56852 GCA_036873735.1 Pouteria campechiana | reverse complement strand
CTCAAAATCAACAAATTGTGAGATCTAAATTATTTTCATTGTTTAATTTATTCTTTTAGTATCAAATGTTCCTTTATGCTTATGTTCATGATTATTGCATTTAATTACTAGGAATGCTTACCGGTTTATTAATTATTGTAATCTATTACTAAATTAGATATCAAATATGTAATTTTTTTATCTCTCTAATTTATGAAGCAACTAAGATTTAATGATTTATTGCGTCAGAAGTTATTGAATCATAAGAAGAATATTCGACTAAATTAAATAAAACCACTTATGTTGTTTAACTTCATCAATCTCTACAAATCTTAAAGTTGTTATTATATTAAAACCTGTAGTGCATGTCTAGGATTGTTTAGTAGTTACGATTAATTTTATGGTAAAGGAGAGATAGAAAAAATAGTTTCAATAGTGAATATTCAAAGTATGAATTGATTTATATTTGTATCAATGATCAGTTATGAGATTCTTATGATAAATTTTGACTTGAACCAAGGTTTGCTTCTTTAATTGATTTCGATATTTAAATTTGAATTGTGTCTGCATTAATTCCTTAACCCCTCCTCCTCCTCGATTTTTTCACATCGCATAAACTAAGCTAGATACTCTTCATGGAGTTGATCCTTGCTCACACTAATATAGGTAATTTATTGGAGCAAATGTTTTAAATTTGATTGCCTGTGACAGCATATCAATGGGACCCTTGCCAACTATCCTCCTCTTTCAGTTCCCTATCTTTGCTATGCTCGCATCTACCCACAGCTGGTGGCCCATGCCCTTGGTGGGCCCCATAGGGAGCTTGTATTGTTAGCTCATTTTTTATGCCTCTCAATGGGAGGGTCATTGAAGAAAATCATAGGGTCTCCATAAATTTGCTATTTATAGTAAATGAGTTTCTCCAATTTCAAAATACATGGTTGAAATCAAGTTTAATGATGGGGCTTTTGTCTAACATCATCTCCTACGCCCCTTCATGCATTAAGTCACACAAAATCCACTTACCTCTTGTTAAAATCCACAAAAATCAAGATGGGCAGCAGCTTATGCTCATCTTCTCATGCCCATTGTTGCCCACATTGCTTGGGAGTAAAACTTATAATAATTCATGGCTTCTCCTTGCATTAGCGTGAAGGCTTCATAGAGGATTCTTAGGGAGAAGAAGGGGAGGGGAGGATGTGAAAGGTAGAGGAAATGGGGAAGAAGGGGCGTTTAGGGAGGGGGGAGGGGGGTTGTTGTAGCAAGGGTTTTTCTTTTTTTTGGAAACCCCCCTTGGTTACTCACTTGAATTATATCCTATTAAGTATAAAGCATGTCTTTGCCTAATTTTTCAATGCACTTCTTAATATGTTTTATTATTTGAATCTTATTTAGATTATTCTTCTCAACACAATGAAAATATTTCATTGAAAAATAATGTCAATTGCCCATCAAAAATTAATTAAAAAGTTAGGATATATTTGGGGTCAAAAATCCCAAGTTCAATCTTAAATATTTTAATTGATACAAATGAACTTCGAATCACTTAAAACTTTGGGAAATGCATTCCCTCACATTATCCATCATAATTAAACATCATTCATGTCATTAAATCATGATTAATATGGCTTGAACAATTACTTGATACTTAGGCCTCAAGTGACACATCCAAAGATTAATTTCACAACTTATGCATCATTTATGTCATAAATCAACATATGAATACACTAATGACCCATTTCCATAGGTAGGCCAACTCATGACCATATCCTAATTACACTGCCTTAATTCCATGACCAAGTTTTAATGCACTAAGCCATCTCATGACTCATGTAGTTACATATGTAATCAACTCATGCAAACAAATTGCAATTCCACATTATACACGTGCCCTATCCTCCATTAGAGGTGTGCATGGGCCAAGTTCGATTCAGGTTTGAGGTTACCCAACCCTAACACTATGTATAAAATATGTATCTAACCCTAGCCCTTACAATACTTTTAAAACCTTTCTCAACCCTTACCTTAACTCTTTGGGTTTGATTCGGGTTCGGGTTTGAGTTCAAGTTCGAGTTTTTAATACACACCCAAACATAAAAGGGTTCAAATATTTAAAACTTCATATATGCATTTACCAATCTAGTAATGTAACTAAAGTTGGTTTAATCTTTATAACTTTTATAAGATACACCATTGCATTGCAAGATGTTACTAACCACATAAGGTCCTCTTAATGTTTAAAAATGCATTCTTTAAGCTTACCACAAACAATTCCAAACAAAGAGAAAATTCTCCCAAACTAACTCATTAACATGCTAAAGACCGATGAACACAAGATTCACACAATCGTAGAAGCTAAATGCTTAAATCCTCCATTCGATCCTATCTCCCACATTAAGTTTCCAAAGGTCAACATCTTCTACTTTCAAGTTTTTAGCATTGAATGATGCAAAAAGATGTATAGTAAACACATACTAGAGATGTTACCTTAACTTTTTGTACCTAATAACATTCATGCACAACAAATGCTGGCACACCCACATTTGACACAAGACAATCACACCGTTTATTTTTTTTATAGTGACCAGATTCGGATTCAGTCCGGGTACCCGAACCCTAGATCCAAACTAAACCTATCATTCAGTAGATTTTAGGTGGCCTCTACCCCATTTGATTTTTTAAAAATATTTTACAACCCAACCCTAGCCAAATTCAAATTGGGTTCAGGCAGATTCAGACTGAAACGGAGTCCATACACACCCCTATCCTCCTCCATGAGGCTTCCATAAACATAGATAATCATATCATACAGTACATAAAAATCTCACAATAAATATAAGTAATTCATGCACATAACTATCACAGAAAAAACACATGCATGCATACAACTATCACAGAATAAACACATACGTGCGTGCACATGACTATCGTAGAACAAACACATACATGCACTCAACATCACTAAACAAACACATATTGGATATAACTATCACAAAACAAACACATACCCAGGGCGGCACACCTCATTCATATCTCCTTTCATATTTTGAGTAAATTCTAATTCAAAATTTTGATACAACAAATTTATCAAATAAATAGAATGATAAAATGCATTTAAAAATAAGTGCACAAACTATTAACATTAAACACAAATCACTATAAACTTCTAGCATTTAAATCTCATGCAAATTGCAAAACCCCCAACAACCCACTATAAAATCATCATCAAAATCCACCACAATTCTCAAAAATTTACCATACCTCCACTAGCTACTAATAATAAAGTATTATTTAACTGTAAAAAATAAAAACTAAAAAATTAAAATATTATCATATACCTGAAAATGAAATGGGTTTAGTGCGTTTCCATTTGGCAAAAGCAGAAGCAGGGGTGGCCGTTCACCGTTGGCAGCAGCAGCAGAGGAAGTCATTCACTGTTGGCAGCAGCAACAGGGGAAGTCGTTCACTGTTGGCAGCAGCATCAGGGATGGCCATTCACCATAGGCAGGCAGAAAGGGTAGTCATTCACTGATGGTAGCAGTGTTGGTCGTTCATTGATGGCAACAGTAGCAGTAGCAAGGGATGACAGATGGCTTAGGTCATTGGAGTGACAAATGGGTTTCGCCGGTCGCTAGATTGGAGGAAGATCAGAGAGGGACGAGGCAGGCAGCACTACAACAATGATTCAGGATGGCTTGGGAGTGACGAATGGGTTTCGTCGCTTGCCGCATTGGAGGAAGAAGCCGAGAGGGACGAGGCCAGGGGCTTTGTAAGCATTGCAACAGCGATTCGGGACGGCTTGGGATCGCCAAAGTGACGAATGGGTTTCGCTGCTCGTCGAATTAGACAAAGATGGCGAGAGGGACGAGGCAGAGTGCTTTAGCAGCACTGCAGCATGGTTGCCCGACGTCGATCTCCGTCACAGCGGGTTGTCGAGTTTGGTGAGGAGACGCCGATCTCTGTCACTGTGTGTTACCGAGTTTGGAGAGGAGACAATGGCAACAGCACAATGGCAAGGGAGCAGGGGGTGCGAAATCGACATGGTGAGGCCGTTAAAGAGAAGGACAAGTGTATATACATAAACACATATATATAATTTCGGTGAGTTTTGGGTTGGGTTGCTACCAACCCGAAACAAAAACCGACCACGATTCTAATTCGGGCTGGGTTGAACCCGACTGCCAAAACAGCTAAACCCAAACCCTGGAAAACTTCGGGTTAGGGGCGCAGACAACCCAACCCATGTTGCACCCTTAAATTAATGCCTTCTTCATCCATGTGGTTGTGATAATATGCCGAAACCACAACTTCCTAGCGTGAATGACCATCTCAGCCGTGGGATGAATTTGGACCGTTTGGAAGCCTTTTCGACTAGGAATTCATCCATCCCTAGCTAGGCCATCATGAATTTTGACCATGGCACGTCAGGGACGGAAATGCATCCTTTCAGAAGTTAGGATATTCCCTACTAATATTCAATTTTCACATGCGTCGCGCATGTAGTACATGTGCTGGGGAATGCCTGTGTTCCGGGTGGTAGCCGGACGATGATGTGTGGAGCATGTGAGAGCCCTGGATAAGAAGCTGCGCGCTTTCCGGTGCGTTTTTGCCTTGTAAACGGACAGTTGGTTGCTTGCGCACAGCACAATTCTTCTTCTACGTTGGCTGTATAGCGAATGAGTCTAAACCGTCCAACTGTTTGTAACGTTGCCGCAATGACAGGAAAATACTTGAATGGGGATAACGGGCTTCTTCCACTCCTACAGTTGTACCATGTGCTGGTTGTTTCCTCATTTATGTTGGATGACTAGCCCAGAATGTCATGTTCGCTGTGGTTTTCAGCTCCATGGTTGAACTAAGAATTATTTGGATGGTAACACTAGATTATCTCACTGCGACTAAAAATAATTTATGTCGAGTGATATAATGTGTAGAAATAAGATAAATAAATGATTAATGGATTTCGATGAAAAGTATAAATTCAACTATATATGGAAATGACAGAATTAAAAACCATGAATGAATATTTTATAACGCTGAGAAAGAGGGCAATAAAATTCCCATTTTCACCTATCCAAACGGACCCTACCTTCATCCAAATCATTAAATAAAATTGCTGCCAATGGTAACCGTAGTATAGGTAGGTGTTGTTACCATCAATGCTAAAAATCATGTGTATTGCCGTTAGTATGATTAGTAAGGAAAATATAGCTTCTTCATCACAACTACTTCCTAATCTACCTCAATACAACAGTTTTCAAATTTTTAAAAATAGAAAATTGAAAAAAAATATTTTTCTTTGAATTTTAGTAAAAGTAGTGTGCAAAGTAGCGTGCTTACCGTATTAGGAATGGGAGATTTCAATGCTAAGACAACAACTCTTTTTTAGACGATAAAAACATACATTCTAATGCTTTATTACTTCACCGTGTATTTTCTGGCAATATCATGAAATGGTTTATTAAAAAGTTGGAATTTCTTTAGTATTTCTATATTGCTGTTTTGAGTTTGCAATGAAACGAATATATGATAGATTGGGTATGCAACGGCGGTGTTATCAGTAGCTTAGTCCACGGGTTTACGTCCTCAATTATTGATGCTTGCGATGACCTTATGCTGACAAAACAATAGTAATGCTGCATTGGTCGACACCGTACTATCAATTCCAAAACTGGTATTGGCTTTCTTTTCTTTATTATTATTATCTTGACTCTTTGCACGACACTGACTCTAAAAGGCTATATCCGGTTTAGTGCAAAAGCAGGAAATTTAAAAGAGGGGATATGAGCATTTTAGCTTCCTTTTTAATTTTGATGCCATAGTTGCCTGCTTCTAGCTATCCCTCCGGATTAAATTTTTTCATGGTTATCAGTAAATTCTAAAAAATATTTATTTTTATTTTTATTCCTTCTTAGTTTATGTCGCTTCACACCACTCTCCATCCTTTTATATACACTCTTTTACATATTTTATTTATTCTTTGATTTTTTATATCTCTCTGGCTTCCACGTAAATATGGCCTTCCTTTAAATTTACTACTTGACTGGGCACAAAAGAGTTATACTGGAGCCAAATATACATATTTTAAACCCACGGATCTTATAAAAAAAATAGGACCTCGGAAGAATCTTTTCAACGCAAGCTAAGTAAGAGTAAGGAAAAAAAAAAAAGCAACAATTTACAGCGGCCATCGACTGTCTGCCAAAAACACTAGCCTTTTTCGTCCTGTAATGGGTAATAAAGTGTAATAAAAATATCAGCCGCCAAAGGTTGTTAGGGGCGAAGACGACGATTCGGCATCGTGTTGTCCTGTTATTCCAACAAATATACAGCGGCATGGGATCAGGGGGTCATAAAAACAGAAGTTAAAAGGCACGAAAACCTACGTAAACCGGCAAGCAATGGGAATGCTAATGCCGACTGAGACCTGAATCATCCATCCCCCCATGGCGTCATGCCCGGCCCAGCTGATCTTCTTTTTGCACAGCTTCCGGCCCTTCATTTTGACAAGTGGGTCCAAACCCTGGATCGCGCCACTACACAAAATCCTAGATAAGAATATAGCTGACATCCAGCCAGCGTATTCAAAGGCCACTGATCCGATGGCCGATCGTGGCTATCCACTTCGGTACTCTTCGGGAGCACCACACCGCATACTTCATAGTGCTCCCATCAGCCATCATGCAAACGCTATTCCTCCAGGTTTTTTGCACCAACGGCAGGAAGAGCATCTCACGTGTCTCCCAGGAAATGGCACCATGATTTTTTATTTTTTGATTAAAGGAAAGAAACAGCCGCGACGTCTTAGGCTAACCCTAACCCTAACCCAAACCCTAGGGAAGGCGTTGAAAGGCGCGGAGGGTGCAACTTGGAACTGATCCCAGCCATGGTTTCAGGAAAGAAAAGCAAAGGCCGGGGGAAGCAATGATTACTTGAATGGGATGGGGCCCACCCGATTATCTTTTCTTTTCAGTAGTAGCCTTTTTTTTTTTTTTTTTTCCTCTTGTTTTTTGACTTGGGTGTGGGGCCCGCCTACCCGGCCACCACTGTCTTTATGGATTGAATCATAAAGAGCACCGCACGTGGAGTCTGAGCGAAGGGACTGTCAGCCACAATAAAAGGCAAGAAACGACTTGGCAAAAAAGAAGACCCCCTCTCCCTCCCAAAAACTAAATAAACAAAATATATGTGTATATAAAGAGCTTTGTAGCCATGGTTTTTTTTTTTTTTTTTTGATTTGTTTTGTTTTATTTATTTATTTTTGAAATCCAACTGTCATCATGTGGTGGTGTTTTGCCATTGCTGTATTTCCTCCC
Source organism: Pouteria campechiana (assembly GCA_036873735.1). NCBI lineage: Eukaryota > Viridiplantae > Streptophyta > Magnoliopsida > Ericales > Sapotaceae > Pouteria > Pouteria campechiana. The sequence continues at coordinate 49,557 of JAYJMB010087310.1, read as the reverse complement.
TCTTGCTCGGTGTGGCACCCACTGCATCACATCCGTACCCGTAAACACTAGGCATGCCCCTCAAAGCGTGTGCTCGAACAGTAAGAAAAACTGAAAATGATATCGGTGAGATAGAAAACGATGCTGACCAGAAAATTAATAAAAACAATCAAGGCAAAAAAGTGATGCTAAAAATAAATAAATCTCATGTGCATTTATTATTTATATTAAATTATTTATACAGTAGTAGTATTGCCGTTCTCATTTTCAGCTTCCACGAGACTCACTATGAAAATGTTAAAATGTGTTTTAACCATAGGGTTGATGAGTAAGAAAATTAAATTTTGCATGCGGCCATAGGGCAAAATCAGTTGTACGGAGTAATTCAAATTGAGGGTCACTTTGTCGACTGGGAATGGCTTCAAAATCACATGCATCGAGCCAACCCAACTACCATATTCAAGACTGTCAAGATGGATGGGCAAGAAATATCTGAATTCGCGGCAGTTTTCCACACATAAGAAATAGAGAGTAGCAAAGGAGGGCTGGAAAAACATCAAAATCGCAGCGGACATAGCATCATCAATGGAACATTCCTGTGCAGCAAGTAATCCTTGTAAAAGTTGCAAAATGGATGGCTAATAATGAAATTCGAGAATGGCGGCCAAAGGCATTTCATCTTGGGGTATGTCATCAGTGAAATGCATGTATGCGTCTGCACAGTCACTTATAAGGCTCCCCAATTTATGGATATGGATGGCTGAGAATAAATCAGGAAGTCGTTCAAGATGATAGCATGAGAACCCACCCAAAACGCCCAAGAATTATGAATCGGTGTATCTCTGAAACAGCTTCAATGAAGCAATCCCAACCGTCCAAGGCCTCGTCACAACACAGTGCCAATTATCCGACGAGTCTAATGGTCCAAACTGCACTAGCCAAATCAAGCAAATATCATGAAATTCTAACTGCAGCAGTTTGGTAAAGCTCCATAGAGAGTCAGTTTCAGCGATCCAGACAGTGTAGATGAGAATATAAAACATCAACGTGGGCATTTGAAGAATGACACCCCATATTTTTTAAAATGGTGGTGAACTGTCACAGGAGTGTCTATGCCTTTCGGGAAAAAAAAAAAAAAAAAAAAAACCAAAACATTTGCTTTTCATTCCACCATATAATTTCCACTCATTGTATTTGTTGCTTAAAGCTTGCCTTCCTCCTTTTATCCCCTCCTTCCTTCTACACTCTCCGTCGCGAGGCCGAACAAGAAGAAGACGAAGAAAATCCTCCTGAGATCGCAAGATTATACACCGAGAAATCCACACAATTCTTCAATTTCACCACGCTTTCATTTCTGGGAATTGCTGTTGCTTGCTGCTTGGCAAGCATGGACGGCGAAGATGGCATCCGACGGCCGAATTTCCCACTTCAGCTGCTCGGGAGAAAGGAAGAAGACACATGCTCCAGCTCCGGCTACCCCACGACGTTGGCGATCACGCCCATCACGGCTGGGATCCGATCCAGTTCCAGTCTAGAGATCGCCGAGCCGTCCAAGAAGCCGCCTCCAAAGCGGACGTCTACCAAGGACCGGCACACCAAGGTCGACGGCCGGGGCCGGCGCATACGCATGCCGGCTACCTGCGCCGCTAGGGTGTTTCAGCTGACGAGGGAGCTCGGCCACAAGACTGACGGCGAGACGATCGAGTGGCTGCTCCAGCAGGCGGAGCCGGCGGTGATTGCGGCCACTGGCACCGGCACAATTCCCGCCAATTTCTCGTCCCTCAACATCTCCCTCAGGAGCTCCGGCTCGAGCATGTCGGCGCCGCTGCGAAGCACGTACTACAACCACCCGCTGGCGGCAGCTCCGCAGCTGCGGATAAGGAGCGAGTGGGATCGGGTCGGTGGCGGGGTCAGCGTGGTCGATGACTCACAGCGCCGAATTCTATTCCCGGGCGTGGGGTTCACGGCAGACAGTGCTTCGAGCCTACTCAATTTCCAACCCAACGCCCTGGGCCAAGCGCTGCAGCAGCAGGCGTCGAAGCAGGAGCAGCTGCGGGAGCCGTGTCTGGACATGTCGGACCTGGACGCTGGTGACAGCAAGAAGAGGCGATCTGATCACGAAGTGTCGCAGCAGCAGCAGATGGGAAGCTACGTGGTGCAGCCGCCGTCTGGTGGGTCGGTGGGGCCGACGGTGGGTCACGGGCAAATGCCGGGGACGTTTTGGATGGTAACTAACCCTAACAATCAAGGAATGGGCGGCGATCCGTCAATATGGACGTTTCCATCGGTGGGAAACACGACGACCATGTCCATGTACAGAAGCTCCATGCCAAGTGCTGGCCTTCATTTCATGAACTTCCCCGCTCCAATGGCTCTTCTTTCCAGCCAGCAGCTTGGTCCCTCCGCCGTCAACGAGGGTCACCTCGGCATGATCACGGCGCTGGGCTCCTACCGCTCCGGCGGAGGCGGCGGTGGTAGCTCCGCCTTGTCTGATCCTTCCTCCGCCGCGGGCTCGCACCAGCATCACAGCGGGGATGATCGGCACGACACGGCGAGCCAGTGAGTTTTGATGAGTCGTTCCTCCTCCTCCTCCTAAGACACACACGTGTGATTTTGTTTGCCCTAATTTCCAATTGCAATGGATGATGATTATGATCATTTTTGTGTGTGTGTGTGTGTGGGAATTTAGCAATATGGATGTTGATTGGTTGGATAGCTTTTGTTGTGGTGACGTTCGATTAACACACATGCTATTTCATGCTACTACTATATTGTATTTTTTCCACTGAATTTTCTTTCTCCTTGCTGTGCTCAGAGAGAGAGGGGGCCGGGGGGGTAGATGGGAGGCGAGGGAGGGAGAATGGCCGCTGCTGGCTTGCAGCACTTTAGTAGAGTTTAGAAGAGTGTTTAGTCACTAGCTTTGTTTAAGGTATATGCTGTTGACAGGCTAGTCTTTGTTTGGACCATACAAGCATCCGCGATTCCCGGCGCCAGTAATTCAGTGCAAGCTTCTTTCCACCCATGAATGAATTGCTGAGAGCAGAATTTTTTTTTTGGAAAAAAGGAGTTGGCTCCAACTGTTCCATCGCCAAAGACACAGACATGGACTTTTTTAAAAATTTTTGTGGGTTTGCCATTCTACTGATTGGCGGACATCGAAACAGTATATATGTCGAATGATTTTTTTTTTTTAGAGAATGAGATTGTCTAAGTTGTTTTGAGTTAATTAATGCTATCATTTTTTTATTGGACATCCTAATTTGTAATGTTGAATTGAAACTTTTTTTTTTTTGTTTGTTTGAATACGGGCAAAGTGCCCCATGAGATCTGCCACTGATCAATCATGGCGCTGAGTAGGGGATGTTTCTCTTAGTGGGGAGCTGTTTCCTGCTCTGGCAGAGAATGCTGCTTGATCGATACATTGTCACATGGAATCAGTAGCTGAATCAAATGTCGCCAGATTACTGTCATGAAATTGGAAATTTCCTGCTTCGTGTTTTTTTTTTTCCATGGACAACATGACTTTTGGACATTTGTGCAGAAGAAGCGCTGCTACTCGATCTTCATCTTCAGAGACTAGTTCGGTTGAGTACCGGATCCCAACAAGAGGGCCTGCATTGTTTTCTTAGCCTAATCCTTCCATATTTTTAAACATTATTTTATTCTTTATTACAAAAATATAAATTATATTAAGCAAAAAATTGTGCATTTGTTATTAAAACCATAATATATCCTACTTTTATGACAGTAATTTTTTTATTTACTTATTTAGTAAAAAATTATGTGCTTAACTAATTGGATGACATGATATAATAATATTCTCTTTATCATGATTTTTCTTTGTGCAATTCATCTAATTTAAAATATTCGTATTATTTGCTGCGAGTCCCTTGCCTGATTTGGGATGCAATCGTTGAGGTGGAACCTGGTTCTCAACCAATCCCTTCCCCACCTTCAGTCATGCAATGTATATTCACCAATCAGATTGTCTGGATTAGGGAGAATTTTATCCCATGCCGCATCATAATTGGACCATTTTGCCTTCGGCAATACAGAAAGACCAATTTTTACTGCTGACACATAGCTTATCTGTATATTCTATCTTCTCTTCTCCTCTCTTTGTATGAACGCGTGAAAAGCATGTGAAGGATGTCATGGACTCCATGGATGCGGCAAGCAATCTAGCTTGGCAGCGAATGGGCTGGCTAGAAGGGGAGCACGTGCAGTTGCTGCCAGTTCACGTAACAAGTCTGCAGTTGGATGCAACAAACCAAAGCGTTTCTCTTTGGAGGGCGCAGGAACAGGCGCAGGCACGTGATGGCTACCCGTCACAGACCCCCCACCTCCGGCCCCAGCTTATCGATCCAGTGTAAGAGTGTAACAGCCATGAAATGAGCGTGTTTATGGTGGGTGGCCCACCCTACCACTGAAACAGACCTAGCTAGCTAGCCATAGATATATGCCTATTGGTTGACAGGTTGGTGGACCCAATCAGATCATGGGCTCCCATATCCAATGCCTCACCTCCCTTTTCTTCCACCAGAAATATAGAGATTTACGTGAACCCCTCTGGAATCATTTCCTCCCCCTCCTCCTTTTCTATGTATATATTGCAACGAAATTAATTGCTTCACGTAACGGATAATAAAGATTTCACTTTAAAAGAGTTGAGAGAATTCATCAGAGCCTTCGTTTTTGTTATTAGCATATATGTGTTGGCTGTGCTGAATCATGACAAGATGGAGGGCTCTATTTAATTAATTATCCCTTTCACCTTCATGTACGTAATTCCCATGCTGTATTCTGTATGCCACTCAATATGCAAATGATGGGAAGTGACCAGCAGATTTTATTTATTTATTTATTTATTTAACAGCAGTGGATTAAAGTATCGCTAGCTGTTTCGCCATGCACTATTATGTACGTACATTTTTGTAAGCTTATTAGAGTTATAAAAGGCATTTTTTACATTTTTTTTTCCGGTTATTGAAAAGATGGTAATATCAGGTTCCAAATATTTCCCCTTCAAAAAATTGTTATATGATAACCCGGTGCACGGTTGTCACCATGATATGCATATGCTAATAAGCCAATGAAGGCTGAAAATACATATCTTAAAATGGGACGAAAATGAAGAAGTTGTAATCATCGCGTCCGTTTACCTTTGAATGTGGACCACTGTACATTTTCCCTCCCGCCAACTCGTCCCATCTCTGACCATGACTGACGATGACTAAAAATCGTTTGCTCATATTTCTATCTTACACCCCCTTTTGCTGTGTGGCCCATTTGTCCAACGGCCCAAATTTTCCCTTTTAGGAATGTCACCTGTCAGTGGAAATGACATGAAATTGCTGCTTCGTAGGAAATATGCAGCCGGGGGAATGTGTATGGATACTCGTATAAGCGTCGCCCTACTTTTTCTTTTTTTTCATGATATGGTACAACAGCAAGTACCGATTCCGAAGTAATTCGCACTCTGTAAATCAAATGTGGCAGGATGTCATAAAAATCAGGACCACTGGACAAGAATTCCATTCCCTGCGTTGTATAATTTTATAGCTAAGAAACAATCGTGTGTTTATTTGGTATTGCTGAATGATGAGGTTTTTCCATCTATTCATAGGTTTAAATAGATAAGATCTCGTGATTTTTTCAATTTCATCTATAGCGTAGAAGGTTAAATGGACGGTCGTGCTTGTGGCATTGGGTTGCCTGGGATACCGTGGAGAAATGGCCGCTGTGGGATTTGCAGTGCTCTGGTGTCTACGGAATCATTCCCCCTTTGCTTCCTTTCCCTTTTTTTTTATTTTTTCGCTCCTCCATGGTTTGGTAAAACGGGGGTGTATTTTTCCCCAGAAAGATTCCCATTTTCTTCCTTTTCCTCTTTTCTGCTATCCCGAGGAGATATTGTCTGAGTGCGCACGTACTTGGGTCCCACCACACGTGAGGAGCGTGCAATCATCAATGGCCTTATAAACCACCACCAAACCCGGCGCATTCCCACTTAAATAATGCGGCTTACCCTCGCTCGCACGTGCGGAGGGATCTCCATCGGTGCACGTGTGGCCATGCTTTATACGGTGAATAGGGAAATATTCTAGTATATTTTAGGGCTTCCAGCCACGCATGGAACAACCGATGTTCAGCATTCGGGGCGCAATTTATTATTCCGGTGGTCCACCCCCTTGTCCTTTTGTTTTCTTATCCAGCTGACTCTCATCATCTCTTCTCCCTGTACTGTCATTAAAATTTCATAAAATATCTGAAATCATTTTTCCATTTAATTAGAAAAAAACACCACGAACAATTTTATTTTGTACAGTGCATATTTACTTTCAAATGATTCAAAAAATTACTACTCGATTTGGACTCGTATTGAGTTGATATCTAGGATTTTAAAAAAGTGCCAGGCCCAAAATTCCCATATAAGAGAGTCGTTCCCCATTTAAAATTTATAGAAGACTTAGATGACACCAAATTTCGGTCTTGAAGCTGAAGAATATAAGGGCGAATCGTCCGACTCACCTCTTTCTATCTGCAACTTTGCATCTCATCTCTGGAGCGGCTTCTACCGCATTGAGGCACATGGATTCAGATTTCTGGAGACTTTCAGTCCTCGTGGACGGGACATGAGCTCAGAAAATTTCATTCCTGTCTAGAATCATTAAGGAGCCTGGCTTTGTGGGCCAGGAAATGTGAAGGGTGTGGTGTGTGTGAACCCACCAAGTCGATGACTTAATAGACCTTAAACGGTAGGAGTGGCATTCTCTAACGCTGGAGATATGTCGCTGTCATTCTTCCTGTTTGTCATTGAGAAATGATAAAGCATTCAGTGATTGACGAGGTGGTGTTTGATTTGCGGCTCCAATGACATACGTGTGATAGATAGATTTGGGCTATCTAATCATTCGAGTGGGGCCGGCCGTCGCACTTTGCAAAAGCGGTTATGATGAGGAGGAATCATAAAAAATAATCCGTGCACTTTGTTAACATGCAATGTTCTTAATCTTTTGGGGCCCACGATGAATCAATGCTTACCAAAACCCAACAACGCCCTGCCAAGATCAGCTCCACAACGAGTTAAAAGAAACCCAGATCTGGTGACAAATGCATCTACATATGAATCCCATTGATTCTGGCAAGCAAAACATCTTTAATTTGAAATTGCAATAATCCCGGTTTTTCGGTTGTTTTTTGGATTCTGTGATATGCACTGCTATTCACGGAATTCAGATATGAGTTGTAAGTGTGTGATCTGTGGTAATGATCATTTATCCATGAGGCACATTTCAGCAAGATGAGTGCATCAGGAGCACAAGGATTACGTGGGAATGCATGGGGTTCGCGATTATCGCGTCGTTAACGGCACTTCCACTCGCGTAGTCAAAAAAGCAAAAGCTCTAAAGAGAAGAGAAAAAGATAAGACTTTGTGATTTGCTCGCATTTGTCATGCTAAAGCAGCTAAAAGATCACCAATATTCCCAAGACAATGTATTTTAAACAGGACTTTTGGTATACTTTGTATGTGCCAGATGTGATTTTGGCTGGGACTTTTAAGTGTCCGCTATTATGAAAATGCTGTCACCTACAGCTAGGGCTTGGTCAGCTGACCTGGAACCTCCTTAACAATCATTTTGGCCTTAAAAAAATTGAAGAATTGCATTTTCCAACAAATATTCATTTGATTAGAACGTATCTTTTGTTACATGACTAGCTCAATTCATCCGTCTTCAGATGGATTGAGCACACACCCCAAAAAATAAATAGACGACGACGACGGTGACGACATCAAACTTGCGCTGTGTGAAAATTCCATTGGGCTTGAAATTTACTTGGTATCGGCCCATATATCCATGCGTAGGCCTATCCAACTGTGTCTCGGATTACACTATTGCCCTGAAGGCTTGGGCTCTGGATCGGAGCTCATTGGACGTCTCACGTGAAGCGTTTGTGCTCTCCAAGCTTTTCTTCCTTGCAAATTCACCTTTGTAAGTTTGAAATTTGTATATTTAATTTTAAAAATTATAAAAACGAAAGAGCTAGTTTTTTTGCCAAACGCTATTTTTGTAGCCATCTGAATTATCCTAATCTACTGACGTTTAATGAAAATGGCTTTGTGTCAACGTAAGAGCTAATATGTCGGGTTTGAGATTTGGAAAAGATGTGGAAAGGTAGGAATTAGAAAAAAAATAAAGGAAGAAAATAAAGGAAATGTTGTAATGTAGTGGGAGATGAGGATTAAAATGAAGTGAATAAAGTTAAAATATATAGATTTTATTATATTAAAAAATAAAAAGTAATTATTAAAAATTTGGATGATAATGAAGAAAAAATAGAATTATTATGTAGCTAATACGTTATGTAAGTAAAAAAAAAAGTGAAAATTTCAATTTCCCAACAGTGAAAGGTGAGGGGAGGCATGCAAACTGCAACCCGGTAAAATGCAAATGCCGTATTGGACCGACAAATGAGTTGCCTAACTAAAAATCCAGAATATTTTGATCCGAAGGGATGGATGCAGGTTGACCGCTGGATCGTTGATGAACCGAAACTGACGGTGGGATCTCTGCCATCTATCGCTTCCGATGTCCAGGTGCATGAGCGCCGCGTGTGCCTCCATTGCTCGCTTCAATTGCTTTTTTAAGAATTCTTGCGAACCGACAGCTTTCTCTGGAAAATTCTCTTCACTTCCGTCGCTCACCAGAAAATCGTTAGGATTGGCCCTGCAGATGAAGGCTCGATAATTCCAAATTCCAAATTATCCTATAATCAGAACCGTCCATGCTTGGGTACAGAATTGATTGGTAGTTTTTTGAAATAAGTAGCAGATGACCGCTGAGAAAATAATGAAAATCAGATGGTCGGTCATGGAAGGCTATCGTACAGTTTATAAAATTAACGCTTGAGATCTTCATGAAAATTTATTTCAGTCTGAGAGCTGAAATCGGTAGGGTCGAAATTGCAAGACAGCATTTGTAGTGGCCATGGCAATGGTGATAAACGCTGGGAATCTACCCCGCGATGGACCAAAAAACGCGAATCTCACGACGCTGGTGCGCTGGGTGCATCGTTGCACATGCACCGTGGTCGCTCGAGAAAAATGGTACTCTACCACAATATTATCATACTCTGGCTCATCTGTAGCCACGCAAGCCTTTGAAAATAGTCTTGGATGAAGTGAAACCAAAAATATAAATAGTAATCCCCTCGCGATTGGCATTGAGAATTTAAAATTAATATTTCAGACGAACCATATGAAGCTATTTTCTAAATATTACGTATTTTATATAATATTTACATATTTATATATTATTGACGGTTCTAATTTGAGATAAAATACAATAACGCATTCGAATGGAAAATGGATGCGAAATTACAAATAGGATGGCATAGTCGGCTGGTGCACCGCATAACCAGCCTTTGTCGGGGGGTTCGCCGCAGCTGCTCTTTCACTTTACGCCTTCGGTCCTGCAGGCCAGTTTTCTTATGGCATTTCTCTGAGTGGTGGCCAGAATCCCATGATCAAACTGCGAAGAAAAATTGTCTGAAATTTTAAAACAGACGGGCCGGAAGATCAAAGAGAAGGGTGGTTGTAAATTTCAAGCGAGATGGGCTCTGGGACGGCTTTTCTCAAAGTGGTCGCGCAGAACTTCGATGTTCTTGCTGGGTATGAATTTTCTCCAAAACTAACTTAAAAAAACTTGGAATAAGAGCAAAATGGGGATAAATTTTTGTGGTTTTCTTCCTTCAGAAAATCGATTCAGAGTCTTTGATCCGTGTTAGTCATTTTCCATTTTTCTCCAATTGTTGGTTAAAATATGGTAATTACATGCATAAAAATGTGTTGTTTTAATGCATTATACAAAGTTTCTCTTTTCTTCTGAATTTTCCGCTCAAATTGTTTGTCATTTGTTGTAATTGTGTTGTTTCGGGCAGAACCCTTGATGTTTTTTCCCCTGATTTTTGTGATTTATTGTTGAAAATTCGAGTATCTGCATGGACATGTTGCGTTTGTTTTAGGGTTATTGATGCTTTATTTTTTTCCCCTTCTAACGGATAAGTTGTTTTTGCGTCTGATATGCAGGCCTCTGGTTTCGCTGGTTTATCCCCTGTAAGAGTTTTTCCCCTTGTTTCTTTTTTCTTTTGGTGATTTTGGCACTTATTTCTTTCTCGCTGATGAAGAAGGTCTTCTCTGCTTCTTTGTTTATGTGATTTTCAACAGGTATGCTTCAGTGAAGGCAATAGAAAGTAAATCGCCAATCGATGATCAGCAATGGCTCACATATTGGGTTCTCTATTCTCTTATCACTCTCTTTGAGCTTACATTTGCAAAAGTGATCGAGTGGTAATTGGCTCTGTAATGTGCTTTGTTTTTAACTTCTCGCCTTTTCTTGGATTGGAATACTTCAATCTTATATTTTACGGTTATGAAGTATTTGTGCTTTCTCAGATTCTTCTTCTTTGGATTAGTTTGAGTTAGCCATATTCAAAATGTAGACAAAATGCTCAGTACTGCCTTTAGTTCGTTCATGTGACAACAGCCATTGACTTGCAATTGAGATAGTTGCATGTACCTGCATTTTACTGCTTTTTCACTTGTTGGGACTTGAATTTTGTTGCATTGAGTGAAGTGAGAAGTGTTTAGTGTCTGTTGGGATGACAAAAGAGACTTGGGACTCATAGTTTAAATGTGAAATTAGTAGATGAAACTTCTGAATGGGGTAAAAGGATTCATGCGGTTGATCCCATTTAGTTGTGGTTAGGCTTAGATGATGGGCATGCATTGGGAAAATATGATTAAAACAACATAAATATTCTTCAGAGTTTTAAACTAAAAAGCAATGCAGTTGGCTAAATTTATGGCAATCTTATTAGGTCATCTTTCAATTGCAATGTCATTTTTGACTTAGAAATTCAGGGATAGATTTGTGAACCAGGTCACTTAATATTTTTCCTATTTATCTCCTATCCTCATTGGGTAAAGTGTCTCATCCTTGTTCCATGGCCCTTTAGTTGTCCTATTTCTAATCCCTCTCTCAAACTTGGGCCTATCAGCCCTTAGTTGTCCTATTTTTAATCCCTTTTCTCAAACTAGGGCCTAACAGCTCTCTATTGCGTTTACATGAATCTTAACATGCTCTCCATCATTGTTTCTCATGGGCCGTTTGACTAGTAATATCTTGAAAGGTCTTTCTAGTAACCTACTATGTTGCAAAAAAAGATTTTTTTCTATTCTGTATGGGTACTTGTTAAAGATCGATTCAGCATATGCATCTGGGGGAGCTTTTTTAGGTACTTCAGTGTTGCATGCGCCTGAAGAGGCATCATTTTCCTTTGGCACATATTGATGAAAATGACATTGAGCTACACCATGAACTAGCCTTGGCCTGATGAGTATCATAATTTGTTTGTTAGTTGACCTATGAAATGAGTACACACCTAAATCAGATATTCACCATTAAAATGCTTCAGTAGCCATTCCTGTTTTTGGCGACAGCTCTTTATCTTTGATGTTGTAAGCTTCTTTGTGCATAATGCATACACCAGTAGAAAATTTGACTTTTTCTTTTGAAACTTGGTCACAGGCTTCCTTTCTGGCCTTATGCAAAACTGATCATCACATGTTGGTTGGTCTTACCTTACTTCAGTGGTGCTGCTTATGTTTACGAGCATTATGTGAGGCCATTGTTTGTGAATCCACAAACCATTAACATTTGGTATGTCCCACGAAAGAAGGATGTCTTCAGCAAGCCAGATGACATTCTAACAGCTGCAGAGAAATACATTGAAGAGAACGGATCAGAGGCTTTTGAGAAACTCATCAGCAAGGTATGCCTGTGAAGATATATGATCAGTTCTAGGTTGAGGAATTCTCCACTTGAGACATTTATGTCATGCTAAAGTTATTTTGGTCTGTTCATTCAGCAACCTCAATGATGCATCTTCCTTTGCACCAGTTTCAGTGACTTTTATGGCAGTTATGGAGCTTGATCAGAATTTTTAACTGTACTGTTTCCCAGTATTCTAAGCTGGAACCACCTGATGAATGGTTGGTTCTTGCATGCATTTTCTGCTTGTTGTTCTTGCAGGGTGCTTCTGTGTTGTTTGCAGTTGCTTGCTTTAAGCATCTTTTCACTTTCACAATTTGTCTTTAAGGATCCAGAGAGCTTGATTTTGAACCAGTGAGTTCTTTCAGTGGTGCCGAGCTCCATTAAAGGCCAAGACATGGTTTCTTGTCACTGCCCCAAATTCTGTACATTCTCTATTAATCAATGGAAATTAAAGCTCAACAGATGGTAGCTTCATGTCTGCCTGTAGAAGTGGCAGTATCTTTACCGAAAGCATTGTTGATATCATGTTGTCTTCAACTCCTTTAGTGCTTCTTGTCTTCTGCACTTCCTCTATTGCATGTTTTTCTTGGACTTCCATTTGAAGCATTTTCAAACTTTTCAGACTAATAAGGGTTCGAGGTCAATGAGGAGTACAAATTATAGTACCTTAGAGGAGGAGGATTTCAATGCCCATAATTCACAGTTCTTCCACCAACCAACTCATCGGGTGAGGCAGAAAACATTTCCTTGATTCTTGGTGTCAGTTCTTGTTGTTTCAAGTTGAAGTTCCTTCGTGGCTCCTGACCAGTGGTAACTCTGTTCTTCTCGCTGCTGTGTGCAGTCTTACTCGTAGGCAATCATCAAGCCCAATCAAGAAGCTGCTCTCTCAATAGTTGACTTTGTGTGAGTGGAGCACTCCATAATTGTCATGCTACACCAAACGAAGAGTGGACTTGCTTCTCTTGTTGATACTTGTGAAGCTGTTTTGCTGTTTGATATGATACTGCTGTAGTCGCCTTTTTCAATCTGCTACGACTTTGTATATTTTCTTGTCTTTACATGCAGATCTTGTCTGTACCCCCTTTTTGTTCATATGACTGCCTACCCACTTGGTATTACGGTGGAAGATTGTTTTGCTAGTTTGAGACAGTCTTGGGTTTATGGCTGCTTTTAGCACAGTATAATGGATTGGGTGTTGTTCTGTAAGATGCATTCTAGTGCAATATTGAATTGATTTCCGATTATTGCTCAAGGGAAGCAGGTGAATATTATTGAAGACACTGGGTACTCTTTTAACCTTTAGGGAGGAAGCTAGCAACTTCTTAAAAGTTCCCGGCTTTTGCACTCGTACCCTATTCGGATTGAGGGAGAAGGGGTGTTAAAAGTAGGGCTTAGGAAAAAGAAGCTTTAAAGGTGAGGCGATGATATTAGCATGATTGGGGATGATGGAAGTCTTATAAAATAAATAGATGTTTTGAAAAATATAAAAAATAATGTGAATAAACGACATCTGCTGTTGGTTGGTGGGGGCGGATATATATCAAAATAGAAGTCAAGGACAGAGAGTTTTCGAACCGTTTGAAAATTACCTAGATTTTTCTGGTGATTTTAATTTAAGCCATCTTTGAAAAGAGGAAATTTTATTCTTCTATTTTTACTTCTTTTTAATTGATATGATATATATTTATTGTACTTCATCTATCTTAACAGTTTTATTATTATTATATATATTTCTAATACCACCTTTTATTTTTTATTTCAAAATATATTGTTTTTGTCACTAGTCTTTTTATTTTTAATTATTGTCTTTCATACTATTGCACGATGATTCTTCTTCTTCTTCTTCTTCTTCTTTTAATACGTCACTTTTCTTTCCCCATTTTTCAATTCTCAGATGTAATCATTCGGTTATCGTTCTAATCAGGTTGGCTCCAAAGTGCCGTCAAACTGCATTGATTTTGTAAACGTCACAGGCGGGGCAGGCGTTAACTCCCTAAGTTGAGAATGATTTTAGCTGGATGCTTGGGAACATGTATTGCCATTTCTTGCTATTAAAAGAATGTATTATAGAAATTCCAGGTATTTGTATTGTAATGACCACAGTACGCGAGACTCAGCTCACAATCTCCGCTGCAGAAATTGCGGACTCGCCACCGCATTAGTAAGCCTTTCTATGTAGAGCCGGGGTTATCCTCTCTGATATTTTTTTCACTTTTTCATGTAATATTTACTTACTTCTATTAATTTTCAATAGCTCTGCTTTATTATTATTGTTATTATTATTATTATTATTATTTGTATTTTCAATTATTATTTTTTTATCTTTTATTATTTATTTATTTTTTGCTTACACCATTTTCTTGTGTTCAACTTATTCATGTGCTGAGCTCTCCAACAAAGCACTGTTACTTTGGAGAACAGAGTGGGGCGCTGCGCATGGTTAAAAAAGAGATTGGAGCCCAAGTTGAATGTCAGAGAATAAAGAGTCTCTTTCGGTTAGTAGAAATCTCCATCTTTATCCGCCAGAGAATGTCCGATTTGGAGTTGTTTGGTTGTCAGGGAAATATCCAGTCACTTGTAGTTCTCGCGGTCGGTGGCACTATCTATGCTACTGACTTATCCTTTGATCTTCCATACCCATCAAAGGCAGTCTTTATGTGTGGATGACAATCTTGGGTGAACAAAACAGGCTTCTGGTCTGATCATAAAAAAGGACTTCTGCCAGACATGCATTTTTGTTTTCTCCAGTACTCAAAACAGGCATCAATGGGATTCGACTACATGAGCCCACGTGTTGAGAAGCCCCTGTCTCTCTCTGAGATTTGACCACATGGGCCATCTTCTGTCGAGCCCACCTCTGTCTCCCCATGTCTATTGTTCAATGAATCGATCGTCCAGCCCAAGCAAGTTTGGACGTCATGCATGCGATTCTCTGCTATTGTGATGCGTCGTAATTTGTCATGCCTTTAGAATGCCATATCATATGCGTAATAGGAGAGATTATGGATTGCAAGTTTCCTCACACTTCAACTGAGCAATGCACTTTTTGATAATAAAATCGTGAGGCAGGGCCAAAGCAGACAATACCTGCATGCATGAATTCCCTTTTGTGCGAATGCATGGAGATCGACAAAAATGCCTGTGGACGAGATTAAATGCTTATCTTTCCTTCTCTGATTTGATAGATCTTAAGGATAACAGATTCAGTGCAAGTGAACTTGGGCCTCTATCCAAGTGCATCCACAAAGAGTAATTAAAAAAGGTTAGGGGGTTAAAAAAGAAAAGGACAGCAATTCCCCTTTTGAGGCTCTTTTTGTCCCTTACTGTTCAATATTCTCTTCCTTTCTATTCTTTTCTTACTCTTTTAACGATCGGTGTGGTCCACGTTGTGTCATCTCTTGCCGGTGCCTCGTCTTTATCATCGTCGTACAAAATTCCAAATACCAAACTCTACGGCCGGTCAAACATAAAGTTCAAATGCATCTTTAAAAAAAATATCAAGCCTTCCGTCCCTTCCTCCGATGGGGTAACTGGGATGGTGGAAGTGGAGCACATAACTAAATGGCCTGCTGCCGCTGACTGCATCGGTCCAACTATTGAAGGCCCTGGGGCTATGTCGCAATGTGAAATGGGTTGTGATTAAATGGGGTCTGCTCAACTGAAAGCTTATTTATTTTATCCCAATATTTTGATAAGATCTAAGTCGTTTTAACCCTGTTTCTTTAGCTAAGATACTCTGATTTATTTCAATCAGAGGTTTATATAGATTACTCAATCTGAAAACATATAACATTACGCAAAAATATAAAATTGAGGAACCAGGAATTAGGCTAATTTTGCACCGGCACCATACGTGCCAGTTTCATAGGATGTTGATTGGTGCCAGCTGGTGTCCTGTAATACGATGATCCGGTCACCTCCAAACATAAGGTAGCAACGTAGCAGGCCTCATGGGTACCGTACTGGGAACAATGTGAACTAGCACGTTCGCACAAGTCGGCCCAGGTTGTTACTGGACATCTGCTATCCATGGCACCAAAGCGGGCAAAAGATTTGACATGTCTTCTTCTTTGGCTCTCTGCGTCCGTGCAAGTGTTAAATGCTACTATATGCAGACAACCCTGTAGATTATCAGTCTTTTGTTTGATTTACAGCCTTTTTTTGTTTGATTTAAGGATCCAGTCAGTGTAAAGTGAATCAAATTAAAATACGTAGGATTAGTGACAAGAAAAATATAATTATCATGATAAATATATTTATCATTCTTTAATTATTTACATTAAGAATGTATTTTTATCCTCATTTTTTCACTCATTTAAAGAGGTTACTTTAGGGTGTGCTTGGTAACTGGCAAAAGAGGTAAAAATCTATGTACCTCCTTACTTACTCTTAATTCATATGATACATAACAACCCCCAAAATTCTAATTTATTATTATTTTTTATTCATTATTTATTTCCCCTTTTTGGGTTATACTTTTTTTTTTTTTGGTTATACCTACAGACATGTCATCCACGTCTTGCAGCAGCCAAGCGCTGAATTAGAGAATCTCACGGGCCATGTCGACAGGGTATTATTTTATAATGCGTCCCAGGAGCATAGAAAAAAAATGAAAATCCCAAGGTTGTCAGCGAGCTAGCCCAGCCGAATGTTATGTTGGAAGCGAATATGAACAAGCAAACCTCCAGATGGACCCCACAGCCTACTCTCGACTCGGAACAGCTACAGAACCAGAACAGGGAAAGGAAGAGACACAGAAAGCGACCGGCGCACGTTTAATCTCCCCACCTCTCTTTTCTTTCTCCTTCGGTCGCAGCACTGCCCTGCGTCTTCTTCCCTTTTTTGTTTCCGTCGCTCGAGAAAATCCCAAGAAAATAACTTTCACTTCGATCGCAAATTTCCGCTACTCCACTTCTTCAATCGATTGTTCTCTTCGATCCGAGCTCAAGGTGTTCAGATTCTCCGAAAACGGTGGGATTCCGTTCGCATTCTTGAATGCTCTTCGTCATTGCTCCGATTTCGAGGTTTCTAGGGCTCTAATGCCTAAAGGCGTAGCTTGCAAGAACCGAGAGATTCGTAGGACAGGAATGAGTTTTCGAGGATCTTAGGGTTGCTGCCGAGCGTGTTAAGTTGCTTCCGAACCCCGAGATTGCTGCAGTGGGCACGTAAGCATGAGATTCAAGGAAATTCTGCTTTCAAATGTCATCCTTTTTTGCATGGATCGGTGACAGTGTCTTTGCTCCGGCTCGCTTCTTATTTCCGTGGCGTGTTTTGATGCTCACCTTACATTGCGTCGAGAGAATGATACAGTGAGCTGTTAGTGTTTGAGATATAGTTTTGCTTCGTTTTATCCTTTTATCTATCGTCATGGGATAAATGAAGAAGCTGGTTTTCAGTATTGCAGCAAAGAACTTGCCAAGGGGAGTTTTATGGGGAAGATTGGAACGGGTTCTACTCCCTGCCTGGTCCGTTTCTTGCATTTTGCCAATGGATTTTATTGTACGCAGAAGCATTGCCTGATCTCGTCATATGAATGGCGGATGTGGCAAGAAGTTTTGCAGCTGAGAGAGATATTGAGCAGGTAATGTCATTTCTCTGTCTCTAAGTTTGCCTTTGTATTTTGGCTAAATGTATTTAATGATGTCCAAAACAGACGCACGTGTGCACCCGTAGGCTTCCAATGCTTTCTTCTTTTGCTGATGGAATCAACAAATACGCGTGCTCAACGATTAAATTCCTCCAATATATGAATATTTCAGTTGAAGTGGCATTAAAAAATCAGAGGGTTAGATGCTGACTCCCGAGATTGCTATCACACCTAAGAGAATTCGAGGAGTGTGAAAAGGAACTAGCCTGCATCTTTAGTTTGCCGTCATTTCTTTTAAATTATAAACACATGGAACGACTGTTCAGTCTTGATTTAATCTCCTTAATTTTTGGCCGGATATTTGCATGTTGTCAGGAATTTATTGGAGAGTACTTCATTTTGTGTGCATTAGGATAATATGAGATTGCACGGGTGCTTTTTCCTTGAAATGTCTTATGTTTTGAGTCATAGGACTGGGAATGCAGTGAAGTTCCCACTGCTTGAATGCTCCAGGATACACTTACAAAAATGAAAATTATAACACAGATAATTATGGAGAACGGGCATAACCAATTGGAGCAAAAGTTAAAAGTACTTCCAGCATCAGGAAAGGTTAAGAACTTGCAGCATTTGAAAAATCCAGTGGAAAGATTTTTCTTCTTTATTGTTCTAAATCAATGCAACTAACCTTTAAATATACTTAACACAACAACCATAGATGTTGGTTGATGATTGCAGCATTATGCGATATAAAATGATAGACATTGATTGCCTATTCGTATGCTTTGTGCATACATACATGCCAATGACCCAATAGCACACTGCTTATCAAATTTGTCCAAATATACCTCTACATCTTGGAGGGCACTTTTGTCTTAGAAGATGATCATCATCGTCCATGAATCTTTTCCCAATTGATTGGCTGCATGAATTCTTTTACACGATTTCACTGTCCTGCAAACATGACTTGCTTTGCCTATTTGTCCTCAAATCCTTCACGCTAACTGTCATCCACATTCTTGTGGGCCTGCCCCTTGTTTTGTTATCCCATTCAACTTGAAGAGAGTACTTACAGGCAATGCTCTGTCTTTTTTAGTAAATGGCCAAACCATCTTTCCCTACCTTCCATCATCTTATCACCTAATGATGCTATTGCTGTCCTTAAAATTCCATTAATTGTTTTTCAATTAATTTTTTCTTCCTGATTTTATTATCTAACAGACAAATAAAGTTAGACATCCCCTTGAAGATCTTTGAAGTTAGCTCATCTAAAGAACTATATAGATCCATCAAAAATATATTCACAGTGTTTGGTTGTTTACTCACTGATTGTTCAGCGAGCTCCTTTAACATCTTTATATCTATGTTTTTCACAGTTCCTTATATTTAGATTTGATAGGAGTGCTCTTCTCAGCTCTTACTGTTGATCATTATTGTTTACTTGTGCGATGTAATCTCCATTCTTTAGAGTTTATAAATTTTCATGTTTAAAAGCAATATGCTGCTCATGATTAAAAATAATGATAGCATTAATAATATCATGCAAGATCTACTATTGAGTAGCATGGGTGATGATGAAGAATCTGTTATGGTTCAAAGTAGAATGTTATCCATTCTTTTCTTGTTTTTGACCAAGTTATATATCACACCTTTACACATTGCTCTTCAAATAGGTTTTTAGCCTACAGTATTTAGTATTAGTCATTCGTAGTGGCACGTAACTCACTTTGCAATTCTCTCCCCATTTTCTTTTCTTGTTCTTATTCTTTTTTTCATTTTTATGAGGAGCAGGCCATCACTGCCCTTAAGAAAGGCGCATATCTACTAAAATATGGGCGCAGAGGGAAGCCAAAATTCTGCCCATTTAGGCTATCCAATGTAAGTACCTTTCACCCGTGTAATTTACAAATATTTCATTGTTTTTTTCATAACGATTTGAATTTTTGGAGATAGTACGTGGTTGTCATTATTACACTTGTGCAATGCATTCCCTTCTCTCTGCAATAGATAGGAAATTTCACTAAAAATGAAGCATGGAATAATCACATACATGGGAACCTGATAACAATAACAGGTGTCCTCGCAGTTTCTCAGGAGCTGTGCCCTTTGGAATCCTGACTCTATTATATTTAATGCACAGGAACTGATGATTCACTTATGTTATCTAAGATCTTATTTTCCTATCTCTAAATGATCTATTAACTTCTTGGGGACGTCATTATAACTTCCTCTCATGACTAGGCAATTTGTCTCCAAGAAGTCAAGTATCCAATGAAGCAAAAGGATAAAAGACTTAATGACTGACCAATCTGTCCAAGGCACCATCCCACTCACTGAAAGTGACACAGAATCCATCCATCCCCATGGTTTAATACCAGTTGATACATACTGGCTGATGAAAATTCATGCTGTTTAATTGGACATTAAACCTGCACTAATCCCCTCAAATGGTCCTGTTTGAATATTTTGATATATTGAACTATCCAAATTGAGTTTCTGAACATTCAGCCATCCCTTTTACTCAAACCATTAAACTTTTCCAAGTTGGTTTACATCAACAAAGGGGTTGGATGATACCTATGAACCAGTGGTTGGATTGGTGACTGTTTTCACCTGCCCATCTGGTTCTCTGGCAGATCACTCAAGTATTCAGAAGGGCGCTTCTTTAGTCATGGGGTTGGACAGTTACAATTTATGATATTTGGGAATGTTAATCTATGATGTAAAATCATTTTGGTTGCCATATCCATTCTGGGATTCTAAACTTAGGAGAGAGATTTCAATTTTAAGTTTATGATTTGTAGGACTAACTCCAGAAAGGCCTCAATGGATGACATAAGAGTTGAAAAGGAAATAAGATTGTGGAAAAATGTGAGTTCTGGGTGAACATTCTCATGCAAATTTCAAAGCAAGAAAACTCTGAAAGCCAGCATCTTATTCTTATGTGCTTTGTGTCAAAATCAGGCTGCCTTGTCTTCTTTCTTTTCCTCATTCACTCTGGCATGAAGTGTTACCATGATGAGTTCATCTATGTCCATAAATTAGATAAATGAACAACAATGAAAAGCCTGTCTTGAACGAAACAGTGAGGAAATTCTATTGTTGTAACATTATTAGGTTTTGAACCCTAGGCAACATACAAATGCATCTCTACAGAAAGAACGATGAGTGGAATCTGTTGTAATATTTGGGCCATTACTTTATACAGATAACAATCCTACATGATGCAAAGAAGTTTTTCTTAAATTTGATGCGTAATTGTTGGTGATAACAATTATATATTATTGTTTCTTGCTTCCATTGGTACTAATCTTCATCACTGCCTATCAGCTTTTGAAGTAGATGATTTAACATTTCATTTTAAGCTAGGACTTCAGAGCAAAATCCTTTCTTATGTTCTTATGTTACTTTTCAGGATGAATCTGTGTTGATATGGTTTGTTGACAAAGATGAAAATCAGCTTAAACTAAGTCAAGTATCAAGAATCATTCCTGGACAGCGTACTGTAAGCTTCTGCTTCATTCCATTCCTCCACGAAAGATGTTGTAAATTAAACTGCTCCTTATTCCCTTTCTGGAGTAGGGGTGTGGGTGGGTGTGCACTTGTGTGTTTGTCTGTCTCTGTGTCTCTGTGTATGTGTAATAACATTGTTATGTCATATATACGCAAAAAGATCAACCTGAAATATTTGTTCATCTATTTGCTGCAGTTGTCATTTATTCTTGTTTGTGTGCACAGCTGTACGTATCATACACCATAGTGTGAATGCATGCAGAACTTGGTGTACATACCTTACATTGTATTGAACATATCTAGAGGTATGTGTACATACCTTACATTGTATTGAACATATCTAGAGGTATCCTCTTGACTCGATATGCTTCTATTTTGCATTCTATCATGAATGATGACTTGAGAGAAAATGCTGGCAAGTTCACTCTTTTTTATCCATAAGACTTCTATTCTGTTTACTCTTCTCTTCTGTCCCTTTCATTTGTTGCATTCTAGGTCCCTTAGCTTCTTCATCTCTAGTAGAAAATCTGTTCATACACAAACTATTAATCAATGGTTTTTGTATACCATATTTTGTTTAATGTTCTCACTTGTAATTCATATTGTTAATGTTGAAAAGATATTCATATTGTTGATCATTAAAAAGTATTCACTTTAATTGTACTCCTGAGGTATGCATGTTTGCATCTGGAGCCTGTTATTTAAGACATTGCTATTAACTAAGGGCATGACATATATGATATTATCTTTCAGGCAATATTTCAGAGGTATCCGCGGCCTGAGAAGGAATATCAGTCTTTTTCTCTTATATATGATGATAGGTCTTTGGATCTGGTGAGTACTGGTTAATGCTGGATTCTTGATAATGGGGCCATCCTGTTATGAATCCTAATAGAAAATTTGTTTTTGGCTTTTCTTTAGCTGATGAAAGCTACATTTTTTGTTTTCTTTGTTTTTTTTTTTTTTTTCGAATTGTATCTTTCTACATGGATGTGTTATCTGATTGTGCATGTACCCTTCAGTTTCTCATTTTAAGTTTACAATATACGGCAGATATGCAAAGATAAGGATGAAGCTGAGGTCTGGTTTGTTGGTCTCAAGGCATTGATTTCACGTGGTAACCTCCCAAAGTGGAGACCTGAATCGAAAATTGATGCAGCTTCTTCTGGTGCATATAGTCCAAGAACAAACACACAGGGAAACTCCCCATCGAGTTCTACATCTGGAAGTAGTGACAACTTTAACAAGGTTAGGTTACTGTGATGTTCTTGCAACTTTAGTTATCTTCTAAGTGCACTTAGATCTTGTCTGCACTTATTTTGGTGATCTCAGGAACCTGAAGATGCCCAACAGATTCATCTTCCCTATGATGAGAGTCCACAGATTAATGGTCCAGGAAAAATACTTGCTGATGTGATATTATCTGCTGCAGCTCCCAAAGCTTCCATTCAGTCAGATTCAGTTGGTGGTTCTGTCCACTCTTTTTCATCTGGTGGTGCAGATAATTCAATTGGCCGTGGATCTGCGGTTGACACTTTTCGAGTTAGTCTTTCTAGTGCCGTAAGTTCATCAAGCCAGGGGTCAGGTCATGATGATTTTGACACATTGGGAGATGTTTACATATGGGGAGAAGGTACAGGCGACGGGGTTCTTGGTGGTGGCATATACAAGATTGGGAGCCTTTCTGCCACTAAAGTTGATGCACTTCTGCCAAAGGCACTGGAATCAGCTGTTGTGCTTGATGCTCACAGCATAGCTTGTGGGAGCAGGCATGCTGCATTAGTCACCAAACAAGGGGAAGTTTTCAGCTGGGGGGAGGAGTCGGGAGGCAGGCTTGGTCATGGTGTCAAAGCTGATGTTCCTCATCCAAAGCTTATCGATGCTCTCAGTTGCATGAATTTTGAACTCGTAGCATGTGGTGAGTATCATACATGTGCTGTTACGCTGTCTGGGGATCTTTACACATGGGGTGAAGGTACTCTCAATTGTGGGCTTCTTGGGCATGGAAATGAGGTTAGTCATTGGATTCCTAAAAAGGTAAGTGGTCAAATGGAAGGACTCCATGTCTCATCAGTTTCTTGTGGACCTTGGCATACTTCTATTGTAACATCTGCTGGTCGATTGTTTACATTTGGTGATGGAGCCTTTGGAGCTCTTGGACATGGAGATCGTGATATCATATGCATGCCGAGAGAAGTGGCATCTCTAAAAGGATTGCGAACTGTACAAGCAGCTTGTGGTGTTTGGCACACTGCCGCAATTGTTGAAGCTATGATTGGATCCTCTCATGCTGGTGACTTTCCTTCTGGGAAACTGTTCACCTGGGGTGATGGTGATAAAGGCCGGCTTGGACATGGTGATAATGAGCCTAGGCTTGTACCAGCATGTGTGGCTACGTTGGTTGAGCCAAGCTTCTGTCGAGTAGCCTGTGGGAATGACATGACTATTGCTCTTACAACGTCTGGACGAGTATATACAATGGGTAGTACCGTCTATGGACAGCTGGGGAATCCAGAGGCTAATGGGAAGGTTCCCACTTGTGTCGAAGGCAAAATTCAGGATAGCTTTGTAGAAGATATTGCATGTGGCTCCTATCATGTTGCAGTTTTAACTTCAAGAACTGAAGTTTACACTTGGGGCAAGGGGACAAATGGGCGATTGGGTCATGGAGATACTGATGACAGAGATATTCCCACTCTTATTGAAGCTCTGAAAGAAAAACAAGTTAAGAGTATTGTCTGTGGTTCAAGTTTCACTGCTGCCATCTGTCTTCACAAATGGGTTTCTAGTGTTGATCAATCCAGTTGTTCTTCTTGCCGACTCCCATTTGGCTTTCGAAGGAAGCGACACAACTGTTATAATTGTGGGCTGGTTTTTTGCAAAGTCTGCAGCAATAAAAAATCTGTAAAAGCTTCTTTGGCTCCAAATATTAACAAGCCTTATAGGGTATGTGATGATTGTTATACTAAACTTAAAAAGGTCATAGAATCTGGATCGACCTACCGACATACAAAGAACTGGAATGGAGTTGCACCCCAGAATTCCTATGAGGTCAGAGAAAAAGACACTCTAGATTCTAAGTTTCATGGGCAACTCTCCAGGCTCTCGTCAGTTGAATCCTTCAAGCAGGCGGAAAGCAAATATTTGAAGCAAAACAAGAAAATTGAATCAAGTCATAATGATGTTTCTAGAATACTCACTGGAAGTTTGCAATGGGGAAGCTCATACTCATCAAGATCTTCAAATTCAACAGTTGGTTTTTCAAAGAAATTATTTTCTTCTTCTCTTCCTGTTTCAAGAATAGTGTCTCGAGCAACATCTCCTGTTTCTAATAGGTCAAGTCCACCTCGTTCAATGACACCAACACCAACTTCATCTAGCCCTTCATCCTCTAAAGTTTTATTGAGTGATCTAAAGCAGATGAATGACAACCTAACCCAAGAAGTTCTTGGATTGAAGGCACAGGTTAGTGTTTTGCAAATGCAAGAAATAGTACCCATTTATTTTGGTTTATGTTTTATATTAGCTTATATTTTTAGTCATTGAAAACTACTTTTGTATTAACTAGGGGAGGAAAAGGCAGAGAAATCTCATAGTCAATTGGCTAGCATTCTTGAAGTTTAGAGATCTTTCAGCAAATGTTGAAAAAACTGTCATGTGATGATTATTCATACTGAGAGAATTATTAAATTAATTAA
Source organism: Pouteria campechiana (assembly GCA_036873735.1). Lineage (NCBI taxonomy): Eukaryota > Viridiplantae > Streptophyta > Magnoliopsida > Ericales > Sapotaceae > Pouteria > Pouteria campechiana. Next base: position 24,946 of record JAYJMB010087310.1, on the reverse strand, counting down.
CTCTGATAATTGGATACTCTGCAGGTTGAGGATCTTAAACATAAATCCTTACTCCTGGAGGCTGAGCTGGGTAAAACATCACTTAAATTGAAGGAGGCCAATGCAACTGCTGGGGAGGAAAGTGCAAAATGTAAAGCTGCAAAGGAAGTAATAAAATCTCTTACAGCACAGGTTAATTGTCCTTCACTTGACGTCCTTGCATGTTTGGAGATTTCAGCTTGCTTCCCTGTGGAGTCAGTTTTTTGCAGATTGTATCTTAGAGAGATTACAGCTGCTTGCCTCCTATTATCTCAATTTTCTTATGTCAACACTCAGAAAGAATTCAACTTGCCTCATATGGTCTCAGTTTTCTTATGTCAGCTTGTGGCTTATGTTTCGGCAGCTAAAAGAAATGGCAGAAGGATTGTCTGAAGGAGCAGCCATGGGCAAGAAACCATTTTCATTTGCATCTCATGCATATAATATTATGACTCTGGCTTCTGGCAACAACCCTCCAAGTACCTTGTCATTCACTCGTGAATCTGAGTTCAATGGTTATTTGAGCAATCCTCTATCCTGCAATGGAACAAAGACACTGGAGGAAGACGAGTGGTTGGAACAAGATGAACCAGGTGTGTACATAACTCTATTGTCCTTGCCTGGAGGTGGGAGTGAACTCAAGCGGATTCGCTTCAGGTATGATGGCAGCTTCCTTTTTGTCCCTCAAGTTGGATTTTACATGAGAAGCCAATCTTCTTCTTCTTCTTCTTTTAATTTTTTAGAGTTGTCAATGGTTAAAAAGTGGCTTAATATTGTTTGGAATAGGCAACAGACATAACTGTAAGAATGAATATATCTCAAGTTTCCTTGACTCATAATAGCATAAATTTCCTTGGAAATGTTATTGAATATGCCTCTAGGGTGATACAGGCATGTATTCTTGAGATACAGAAACTAGCACTTCCAGTATGTTCTGAACATGAAGTTGGATTTGCCTAGAGAATTGAGCATTTATTACTTTTTATAATAGCCCATGGCTATTATCTTTACCTGTCAAGAGAGATTCTACACAACCTGAGCAATTCTGCAATTTTCCTTACCTGATTGGAGAATAGGGATGATTGCGGCTGATGTTGCTAGCATGCTCACATTTGGAATGGCTGCGTGTGTAGTTATCTCACACTGTTGCATTGTTTTGTCTCATAGAATTCATTGGAGTTTGGAATTTAAAAACTGTTTAGTTTCATAAATATGAGAAAGATCTGTCTCTCTCTCTCTCTCATCATTGTTAGTGGAGTTCAATTATTTAAAGAGAAATAAAACAGCATATAAGGATCCTGGAAAGGAACATATATATAGATATAGGGGAATACTTCATGGTGCATACACCACTGAAGTGAATTGATGGCAACAGTCTGTGTCCAGAATTTTTGCGTTGCAGCTGTTTCCTGGAAAGAAATGGGTAAAGAAGAAGAAGAGTTGTGGGAGGATTTTATGTGTCTGGGTATTTCTGCTAGATGAGACTTGCGGCTATTGAAATTATCAAATGGCTATTCTTCAGCCATTGAAATTATCGAATGGCTATTCTTCAGCCATTGAAATTATCCAATGGCTATTCTTAAGATGTGCAGGGGAGCATTTCTCTCTGTGTATAAAATCCTTGGGGAAACTAGACGCAAGCAATATCTTCAAGTAGGCACGAGTTTAAATTCTTATTCTTTTTAATATAAGGATTCATTTGAAATTATGAAAATTAGTATTATAAAATTAGAGGGCTTAAAATTAAAAAGTTGGATAGGAAAACTGCCAAAAGTTGCATATTGATGTCACAGCAAGGGACCCTAGGTGCATATCTGGTTAACAATTATGAGAATGTTTTCAATGAGCTTTATATTGAAATCTGATCTGAAGATATTATTCCTAACAGAATATTATGGTAAGGTACTGAAAATCAACTAGAATGTATCTGTCTGATAAACCATATTAAAGGAAATGTTAAATGAGTTTCATGATGTTGATATTATTATCTTTATTCAATGGTCATCTTTAGATACAGATTGATGTAAAACACAAGGCCCGACCACAAGATGGTGTGAGAAATCTTGTGAATGGATCAGATCTATCAAGGAGGTTCACCAAAGGAGACCAAGCAATGATTGAAAGGTGTTGAGGAGAGCAAATGATAATGGTGGAAAAGGAATCTCCCCTCCTCTCGAGTGATGAAGTCTCAGCCATTGAAGGAAGAATTAATTCATTTTCTAAATGGCAACACCGCCCATCTTCTTACTGCATCTAGTAAAGAAATAAATATGGATGGGAGAAAAGCCTTGACATCTGATATACGTTGGCCTAGTCAATGCTAAGGAAAAGGATTTTATGAAACTCACATCACATGTTTCGTTCATGCCATATTCGCTGAAGTAGCTTAAAATAAGCGAAAAGATGTCATCATCTTATGTCCCTATTGCTGCATGTTCCACCTAATTGCCTAAGCAGCTTCCAGGGTCTCATTTCTTTCTGCCCTTTTGGTTTAAGCTGCATGGTATGGGGTACATCTAGTTTCAAATTCACTACTTCGGTGCTCCGGTAAAGGCATTGTGGAGATTAATATTTCCCATGGCCTGTGGTTTAGATAGCTTCACAATCCAGCACTTCTTATTTTTGGCTTTCAAAGGTTATATGCATGAGTTGCTCAATAATTACCTGCCATATGATTGTGAACGCTTGTGTGGTTTTATTAAACAATCCAGCTAAGCTGGTCTCACCCCTTGATTTAATCTTTAGCCCTTAAATTGGTGAAACAAGACTATATTGTGTTATCCTTGTATACCATAACAAGACTGTAACTAAACAAATGCTCTGCAATAAGTGAATAAAAGGTGAGTTCCAAATCAAGCCCCTGTGGACTTCTAACATCCCAGTGCATGCATCCTTCAGTGGAGGGGCCTGACATCAGCAATAGATCCAATGCCGAGCAAGGCTGCCACTTAGTATGAACCCTAAGTGGCTTCAAAACCAATGGCCCCTCTTTTCTGATGCTAAACAAGGCTTCCACTTTACTGGCTTGTGATCTTGTTTGGACGTTGGTTGGATCTTTCAGGTCTGAGCTCCATCCCGCTTAAATGATCACTGTCCGTGGTGGTCTTGCTTGCATTGAGTGGTCAGCTGCCTGATTTAGTGTTGGATTTCCCTTTTCTGTAGAATTATGTTATACCTGGAATTTTGCTTAAGCTTATTTTCATTAGTCTTCATTTACAGTCGGAGGCGATTTGACGAGAAACAAGCAGAGAGGTGGTGGGCGGAGAATTGGGTGAGAGTGTTCAAGAAATACAAAATTCAGGCAGCAGATAAATCAGTCATTGAGCCTCTATCTTCAAATGAACCAGATTTTCAGTTCACCTGACACTAGCACATTTGACCTGCTTGATTAGAGAAATGTAAATTGCCCTTCATGTCATCAAACTGGGCTGTGATGGGAGGATCTATGGATTGGAAGGGGCAAGTTGAGGTAAAAGAAAATTAAATGCCTGCACATAGCAGAACAGGTTGTTCCTTGCATTTGCTGCAATCTTAACTCAAGCCTCACCCGCATAGAAGCTAGAATCACAGCCTTCCAATCTTTTTCCGTTCTTGTTTTAGCCCTACATCAATTTCTCACCTTACATTTCTTTGTTTTCCTGTTCCATTGGTTTTAATGGCATTAGTTTCTCCTAAACGAAATCCAAGTAAGATCTTGATTGAGGTTTCCACGGAGACAAGGTGTTCTTCCCACTCAAGGCTGCCCATAGAAACCATGGAGAAGATTGTCTTAACCTCAAAGCCATCGGCATGCCGGTGAAGGCATTTGAGCCGTGGTACCTATCATTTCCACGTCTATTTGGTGGTCCCTCACCAAAATTTTCGAATGCTTGAGGCTGTTTAATCATTTGAGCTAGGTATAGTCCAACACAGCATTTAGCGAGATTTGCTGCATTTTAAGATTCGAATAATCAGTTACCTCGGGAAAGAGCCTAAATGACGCTCCAAATTATTGTTCCCATATCTATCAGTGCAAGCTGCTAATATGCCTAGCACCATTTGTTATGTACTGTCACTTTGGCCCACATGGGGGGTGGGGGGGGTGTTGTGGTAAATGTCAGGGGTGATCCAGACTGGACTCATCTCTATGCCTAGTCCTCTGTTCGATTAGGTTTTTTTCCCTTAGCTTTGTGTCTCTGTGCGATGGGCAATCACAGCTTGACAAGCGACAGAACCTCAACAAATAAAAGTAACAAAGCTACCACTGTCACGTGGCACTCTATCATTTACTGCCCTTCTAACCTAAGCTGGTCTTGTCTCCGCCTAGGCGGGCTATCATCGAAGTGCAAGGGTATGGACCGAGGGCAACTGAACGTTCGTTCACCTTGCTGCTGATTGAGACGAGAACAATAGTTGCCCGTTACCTCTCAAGCTCTGAAGGCAAAATCGTACTTATCCTACATCTACTGCAGTGAATCAGGTTGGCGCATGCAGGCGAGCTTTTTAAGGTAAAAGTAGATCTACTGCTCCAGGCAACGGATGTTTACAACTGCTAACGGGAAGCATTTCAAAGGCCATTTCAATTAGCAGAGGTGATTTAAGGTGTGCAACATAGGAAGCATAACCATTAACCAAGCAGTTGAATCTGATAAGAACTGTAATCTGTCTAATCTCTGGATCAGGCTCTTGCATGACCTCTTACCTCAGTCAACCTTGTTGCTGGCCCAAAGAAGAGGCAAGGGGGACGAACTACGGGTTGATTCACAATATTTGAGCACCATTTACTTTTAATTACAATCTGATTGCAGTGTTTGGTTGGAGAGGAATAAGAGTATATGATGGATAAATGAAAATTGGATAAACAAAAAGGTGATAATAAATCATAAAGTGAATAAAGATAAAATATATTAAGATTTTTTAGATGAAAAGGTAAAGATGATGATTGACAATATAAATAACAGTGAAAAAATTTATTGAAAATAAGTAAGAGCAGATAAATATTAGAAGTATATCTTATCCTTCTTGTCAGTTGTAACCAAATACCAACAGTCGATAATTTGTATCAGAAGCTCGGTGCCAAATCCCTATTTGGGAATCTTAGAAAACAAAGAAGAAAGGAGGAGGAGCTACAGGCTATTAAAAAGAGAGAATATCACCTCACCTTAACCAGCTGCCACTTTTGTGGGACCATTGCCAAAGCAGAGCCTATCGAGCGGCACCTGGTCCTTAATATTCTTCCAGTGGTGTATGGATTCTGACTTGCCAGTGGATTCCAGTCTCAACTTCGAGTGAGGTCCCAACAACCTATCCCAACCCATTCTAATGAGCAGAGGCTTTTTTCACCTCTCAAATTAATCCAAAAGTTACATGGACTTCACGTCAATTTCATTATTGGCTCAGGAACCATGACCATTATATGGGAAGCTGCATTGTCAGCCCCTTGGCCAACGATATTCATACACACACTACTAGTCTACAACTTAACTGACAATAATGAAAGATACAATGGAAATGAAAACTATCATGAAGAATCGTGGGAACAACTGAAAACTGCAAGCAGAATCTTGCATAGCAGCTGCTTTAAAGAGGATACATGAAAGAGCGTCCAGCTGACTAGCATTTTTTTTTTAACTTTCTCCTGAAGAAACCTGGACCATCTGCTGCAGCTGAAGCAACCTTTGGCAATACCAGGGACGCAAAACTTCAACTTCATCATAAGACTCGGTTTGTTAAACCTTGACGATCCTTTCCAACTCCATCTAAGTAATTACTGATGTCAAAATTTGTTACTGCTTTCAGGCCTTGCAGCTCAATGGCAGCAATATCATATGCTTTGGCTGCTTCTTCGTCGGTACCTAGCTTTCCCAAAGGGAGACCATGGCAATTTTCAGTTTTTAACTTTATTCACTCAACTGAATTTATTTCTGTACATGGTATTTGGCAAGGATTCTACTAACTGAATGTTCCAAGATAGAGTTTTTTCAAGCCAGTTAGCCGGCCAATTCGAGCTTGCCAGCGGGTGTTGTCTTTCCGATGTCTGCCATGAGAGTTTGTCAACTTCCATTTCTACATAACCAACTACCGAAGCCTAGACTTCACAGCCCTGCTATCAGCCTTTTTGAGTTCGTGGTTCAGTCCTAGGTAGGAACTGGCTGATCTTCACAAGACAATACATTTGATAATAAGAAAGCAACTTGATCGATTTCAGTAGGCTGAATTCCCATGACAACTGAACTTTTTGTAGGTATAAAATTTCACTGATCAATATACAAGCATCAATATTCAATATAACAGGAATCTTCAATTGCAAAAATTTCAAGCACTCATTAAGCGCTTATCAAGATCCTAATTCCTATCCCACCATTTCTAGATGGTGATTGGCATTGTTTGCCAGCTGTTGGGGACTGTATGATGCCATCCTTACCCCAGCTCAGGATTTACTTAAATGCTCAATGAAGATTTTGAGCCAGGGGTAACATAGCCCTCAAATGTCATCTACAGATAATGTGATGAAGACACCCTAGACTTGAGGATGGGTGCAAAATTTGATGAAAATGATGGCATGCTAAAACAAAGACGTTATTTCTTACATTTAGGAGGCCAAAGATGAAAAAGAAAAAGCCAAAAGAAAAGAGACCCCTCCAGAAAATTGTGAAGGCTTTGGCTAAATGCCCTACCCATAGCAAAATACATGCACAGGGGACATTTGGCTGGGAGGAATGGATAGGAATGCCACCTCCTTCAGACGACACTTTTCACTCCATTCCTCTATTTGGTGCATGAACATATTGGAATTGCAATAAGGTGGAAATGCCATTTCCACAAAACCTTTCTAATTTATGAACTTGCTAAAGGTTGGGATTCTGATCCAAAAAATGTCATTCTACCTATGAGGTCATTGTTTAAACCCTTATGGGGCCCATCAGTTATATTAGATTTACATTTGAAGCCACAACCACTATGCGTTCAAACCCATTCCCATAGAATGCCATAAATCTATGGGATTCAAGTTGCATTCCAATCCACTTCTCTCCACCACAACTCCTTAGCAAACCATAACTAGAACTGAAAACAGTAGAATAAAACAGGTGAGCTGATATGTACATCACCTTTCCCAATTCACATATGGACTAGGTATTTTGAGTTAGGATTCACACCCATCCTCCTTAGAAATCCAAGGATAACCAACATTTCCTTGATGGAGACATGATAAGATGCAAAGCAAGAAATTCCATAAAAATGAATAGAACCAAGATGAAAGCAGACCTTGACAAGCCCCTCTGGAGAAACTGTCACTTTTCCTGGGGCAATGGTGCTGAAGAAATATACCCAGCTCAGAACAAGGAATTTCATACTGATACTGATAAAAACAATGATGATGATGATGATAAAAATCAGCAGATCAGTTCAAGTAAGAATTGTGGTCCATCATAGAATGAACGCAGCTCATGCAGATTGCAATGGTCATTTAGGATAGAGGTTAGATGTTAGATTAGTAGCAATAATGATTTGACGTCATCATTATCATCATAAACAAGAGCAACAATAATAATTTTTAGAGATGCATGATACCTTTTTAGAGATGCAACCAGTTCCTCTGCAGTCACATTCATCATTTCCTCCAGTTTTTCCTCATAGTCAGAGATCTGTGGATGAAGAGCTAGCACCATGAAGGTCTATGATCCATGCTATTGCCTAACTTGCAAAAAACATGGTCTAATGCAGGGAGATCCACAGGATAAGTTATGGGCTCAACTTACAAGTGCAGTCACCTAAAAAAAATGCCAACAATACACACATGATGTGTGCATCAGGCAAAGCACACATTAATCCAAGCCCAAAAACTAGGTTTTGTTGTTCTTCAGGTGCAGCATGAGGTAAGGGAAGTACAAACAACAGTTCAGACATTACAACTGGGCCCACCTGGTGAAAAATCCAGACCTCACAAGCAAAAGTTTTCTGAGTTTGTAAACTGCAAGTGGTGTTCCTAAAAAAATTAAAGAAGGAAAGACTACATAGAAATCCAATGATATTAAATAGCCATAAAGGGAAGTTAAGCTTGGTATTTGGGCCCAAGAATTTCAGAGCTGCAATGTCATATGCTCTTGCTGCTCTCTTATCAATGTCATATCCACCTATGTTGAGGACCCAAAGGTTCCTGTAAGTTAAAGAAATAGGTTATGCAAAATCAAGAACATAACTAAATCCAAAACCCCAATCAAATGCTACCGACCTAGATAAACTGAAGAGCATCCATGGCAAGAGAATTCAGCACCAACCACACCCATGAGGCACACAAGAAATAGAAACTACTTAATCAACTGAGAACAGAACTAACAAAGATTTGAAAGCTTCTATTGGTGAATTCAGTACACTTTATCTAACAAATGCTTGGAATTAGAGCCATATCAAGTGTATGAGCACAAACCAGGAATCATACAATATGGGGAAAGAACTTTGCCAAAAAATCAATACAAGAGCGATAAACATATGAACTTCTTGAGGCTCAAGCACATGAACATGCCCAGGCCCCAAAGAAAATCAACGCAGTCCCCTTATCACGTGAGCATCATTTGCTTAGCATAAAATCATGCATATCAAAGACAAACAGCCTTCATTCAATATAGATGTTTAGCCCACCTGCCAAGTCCACTAGACTGATTTTTCACAGCTAAGGCATGCCTGGTGTGTCTTCAAGAGTGAATGGCCTCTCAAGTCAGCTAAAGCAAGTGCATCTACACATGCACAAGAAGGACCTCTCAAGTCCACCTTCATGTTAATTTCCTTATTAGGATTCATCTCAAGAAGGAAGGAACATACCATGTTGTCCATTACATCTATGGACTTCCCCTCTGTGACTCTTATCCCATATGTGTGCTTCAAACCTCCCAGTCCATCTGTGTCTGCAGTAACCCATCACACTGATAGCGTTACTTTCCACTGCATAGATGACAAGCAAGGAAATTCAGGAAATCCATCATGTTGCATATTCATTTTCGTTTTTCATATATGAAATCCCCTATTACTTCAAAGATAAAAAATTTAAGATAAAAAGAAATAAAACATGATAACCTATAATAATTGCTTGTGTTTACTTCAAAGAGGTGTGTTCATTTTACATGGGCATGGATAACCTATAATAATGAATCAGGCCAACATTGCTCCCAGAATGGGCATGGATGAGTTGATTCATGCTGGTTTCAGTGAAACATGAATCAAAGACAAATTTGAATGATGCAGCTCTTGCACAGATGTTTGTGTCCAAATCTCCCTTTCCTCTACAACATAAAGCACGAAAGAAAATAGTGATGCATTTGATTACAAGATTATGTAAAATAAAAAGAAAGAAGAAAAGAAAAAAGAAAAGAAAATGAGTTATGTCTGGCAGAGTATCAACACAACCACAAGCTAATTTGGGGAGGGCAAACACCAATTTTTGCTCCTTATAATGTCTGAAAAGTGCATAATTTACCAGAAATTACTTAAAAGTTGTAAAATCCCCATTCTCTAGCTTTCCAGGAGCTTTAAAATGAAGCTTTCTAGGAAGCACTTTCTTAAAAGGCATGTAATGTGTCTTTCTCAAAAGCTGCAAAATCCATATCCTCTGACTTTCTAGAAGGTTTAAAATGAAGCTTTCTAGGGAATAATTTCTTGAAAGGTATGTCATGTGCCCTTCCTAAAAAGGTTTATATTACTTAAAATGTACTTCCTATAAAGGTAATTAACACGACTAGTGTATGAACCTTACTCCTATACATGCACACATTATGCCTACCATAAACCTAGAAAGCAATATCATACAGCATTGTACAAAAACAAATTCCACCAAAAACACCTTTCTGCAAAGTTTTTCATGATGCTCTTCCTGCAAGACTCCTTTACGAAAAAGTCTTCGAAACTAGATGTTCCAAACATGGCCAAAAAAAGTCTTAAAACAAATTCTCCTACAAGACAGAAAATCAAATGCAAAGAGTGCATACCTATCAAAAAATCAATCCCTTGAATCACAACATCGATGAAAAACAAAAAATTCGTTTCTATTGGAGCCTTTGATTGTCCATTTATCACAAGTTGTCTGAACTTCAAATACCATGAATTTTCTTTTAAAGCAATCTGATGACACTTAGAAATGATGATAAGACAGTTAAAAGGAGTAGCCACCAGCTACCAGAAGCCCTCAAGCAAGAAAAAAACAGTTTCATACTTGTTTTATGTTCTGATGCATGGCTGAAACTGTAATGCCACTGAACTATTTGGTATTTTAGGGTACTAAGATTTCATAGATCAGACTGCCACTAGAAAATATATTTGCAATGATTTGGGTTCAGCATGGAAATTTGTGGAAATTCATGGGTGTGGTAGCTTAGAATATTGCTAATCGCAGACTTTTTTACAAATGCCCCTCCCAGTCCAGTGCAAATTAATGACTCACCAACCTGATGTCAAATATAAACACCATTTTCTCCAGTTACCACATTTCCTGATAAATCAATAGCATTGGAATTCTGCAACAAATTTTGAGTTTCAAAATCAGAAGTCCAAAACCATAAAAAAAGAAATAACATTTTGAGTGATGGAAATTCTTAAGAAGAACTACAATAAGTCACTTTAAAGTAGTTGGAGAAACAACAAAGCCGCACCTGCACTTGGCTAGAGCTTTCTTTTGAGACAATAGTTCAATATCTACATGCAGGAAACTTCAAATAAGATATATATCAATGTAACAGGCATCTTGTTAGTTTAGTTTTGTGATAGGTAAATAAGAAAAATATAACAAACGAGTGAACAGTGGAGAAATTCAGACATCCAAATATAAAAGATGTACAAAGGGTAAGATGTTATCATATATACTGTGATCTCAATAATTCCAACAAAATTAACATACCAAACAAAAATTGACACATAACAAAAAAAGGAAGCACCTTCTACTAGTGTGGCTAGTCAATCATAGAGAGGGAGATTAGCCTTTCTGAAAAACTTAGTTTCTGGATGTGCCTATGACCAAAAATGCGAGATAATTAATTATGGGTGAAAATATGTACAAAGTGAATAACATCAAAATAATTTGAAATTAATAAACTCACTACAAGATATTGATTCCACATTTCCATGTTAGCAGTAACAGCATGCATATTGTCATCCCAACTGAACCCATTTTGCTGAAGAAGTGTTTGCAGAATGTGATATAGCCTTTTGAGCAGGTGGTAACAACTTTTAATTTGTCATAGATCAAATCCTAGCCAAATCTATCATTCAATGAGTCTCTAACAGATTTCCATGCTTGCTTCTTCCAAACAGGGCATTGCGTTTACCAATATTAGCTTGTTCTAGCAAACCTTCAAGTAAGAAAGCATCACGTGCTTCATTCCAATCTGCCTTGCTGCAGTCTCGGGGGGTGAGGCAAGGTGTAGACATCTAATATCAAACCGCATAAAGATAGAAGCAAAAAATTTCAAAATAACATCACCCACAGATACCACTTGGCAGAAAATATTAATGGAGGCTGCAAGAAATTTCAACACATGGATGAGAGGGATGAGGAAGAGAGAGTCAGTAAACTCAGAGATTCAAGCAAACTTAAAGAATAGGCCACACCTTCATTCATCGAACTTCAACTTCAAAAATAACTTTCATCTTAGCACTTACATGTGGACAAACTGAAATCAAATGAACATGACTATGAGGTGAATCTTCCTTGCATGAGGAAGTTACTTAGAACCTATTAAGAATCACCAGGCATTCCTTTGGAAGACTGTATCCAAAGTAGAGCTTGTGTTTGGTCTATAGCAATAAGATAAACAATAAACAGAATGTGCCACTTTTGATGCCATTCAGCTGTAAGTGATGGCATCTCCCTGGGAATGGAAATGAGATGGCCTTTCATAGCGCCATGGCCTTCAAAGACTTCTGAAAGAATATTTTTCAATTATTTCTTAGTTGATAATTGATTCAATAGATCTTTTTGGCTTTTAAAGAGAAAACTTTCCTGGAAATGGAGACAGAATGATAAGAAGTCATAGAGATTGGTCATTTCCACAAACAGGCAACTAAGTGACCAAAATGTGTTGTTTCTGTGAATATGCATTAACTTCTTTCTTTTTTCTCTCTAGTTGCCGAATACAACTTAATGCCAATCTTAGAGTATAAAGAAACAGGGTGGGTAGCAAGAGCATCGCGCGCTCAGACACCAGAAACTGGGATTCTCCGTAGGTTGAAGAGTGAAGGTCCCGCTATCGCCGATGCCGGGACCTATCTCCGTAAGTGAAGCGACTGGCGGGAATCCCGGCGCGGATCCAAAATGGAATTTCTCCGGATCAGTTTTTCGGAACCGCGCTGCCGCTCCCACCACACCGATTTAGACTTGCTGAAACTCCTCGAGAAGACGCGGGCGGGAGGGAGAGATCTCAGGGAGAAATGCGAGAAGCATTGCCGGAATTCTCAGACGAAAGATACAGAGACACTCCCTCCAGCAATCCAAGTTGGAAAGAGATTGAGTCCTAGCCGTGTACGGTAGGGGAAGAAGGCCAGATGGACGGCTACCAAGTCACCAGCGAGAGTGTTAAGTGATGCACCCCAGCAGCTTCCGAGGATCGGACGGTTCAGCTTCTTCGTCGTGTTTTCTCCTTCAAACTCCCGCTACCACCAGTAGCAGAGCGAGGAAGTCGAGCATCAAGCAGAAAAAAATGGAAATGCGAATTGCGGAAGCGGCGGAGGAAAGAGAGTGAGAGAGTTTTTTTTTTTTTTTTTTTTGGTTAAAAACACTCAAAACTCGAAATTAAGTCGGTGATGTTACGTACAATGAAGTAACCCGAAATCAATTCCAACAAACAGTCTCTTGCCGGGCCTTTCATTTTCTCACGACTGAAGTTGAAAATGCCCAAAAAAATGTAGCAAGGACTGCAAAGGATGTAGCATGGGTAATCTCAACCACAACGTTAACAATGAGGCGGAAACTTTAAACTAAATAAGTAAAATATTATTTTTATTTTTTTAATTATTATTTATCTTTTACATGAATAAATTTTTTTCATAATAATCTTATTTTATCCAGTCATTTTCTCATATTTTGCAACTATTATTATGCTTTTTTATACTAATAATTATACTCTTTTCTGCTTTACATTTATTATTTCATTTTATTTTCTAAGTTGCATCCTCATTAAAACTGAATCGGAATTACATGGTGCTGCAAAATGATAAATTAATGCAATAGATTTTAATATAAAAAAAAGGTAAATGAATTCAATATAAAGCTCGTGCGTGCAGAAAAGGCAACGAAAATGTCAAGAGTATCAATAATAATAGTAAATTTATTTTTTAATACATCGAAACTAATTATTTTTAAGTAATGTCTGCGCAGCAGACGACGGGGATACCACTGCCCGTTGTTGATGATGTCCGTCTTTTTAAAGGTGTGCATGGCAGCACGCGCGAACGACGACGGTCCTCTGCTTACGAATCTCCACCATGCGCCAAAACTATCAGCAGGAATCTCGGCACGCATTTCCAGACGAAATGCGTTTTCGTCCGAAGGGCCCGCCCGGCTTGCTGGCTGGCTGGCTGATTGACTCCCACCACCATCGCAACCTGCTCACGATTTCACAATCGTTTGCATGTTGGAAATCCCACCCCTAATTCCATATCTTTAACAGGCCACCAAACTGGGAAAACAAATGCCATAGCCCTTGATTCAATATCATGCTATGAACCCGCTTTGATGACTCCAGCACATTCCCTAAATCATTTCCTCCATGCGTACAGGATTCCAAATTCATCAAAACGAATGTTTGATTGCATTCATCAAAACGACCCGCTCGGTTTAGACAGACGTGTAAAGTGAACAAAAGCGACATTTATGAAATACGTGCAAAAGTGGAGACGATTGTTCGCTTATAAAATTGAATATAGTTGAAATAATAAACTTTTTAGGAGAAATATAGGTAATGATGTGGTAAGCAAAGCATTGTTCTAGATAGTTAAGAAAATGTAAACATGAAAATACACGAACTTTCTAATAGGAATTCACAACTGGATATTCAATTATTCCGACTACATGATGGTATAAGCTTATTTTGCAGGGCTGATTTTGGAGAATTATAGGGACCTCCACGGAGGGATTAGTTCATCGCAACACGCACGCTTGGATCAGTTCAGGCACACAAAGCTCCAGCTGTTACACGCCATAGATGGAGCATAATTATTGAAGTGCAGTGGTCGAGGGGAGAAAAATCAGCTCTTCTTGTAAGGGGCGAGTCTGCCTCCCGTTGATGTCCTCTCCTCCTTGAATGGCTGGGTGGCTGCATCTGATAGGCTCGGCAATCTCAAGGCACTCCCTTTTCCTTTTCTAGCATTTGGACCCAGCTCTTCTATCATGTATTTCCATCCATCAATGGGCCTCCTCCGGCTAAATATGTGGGACTTGATGAAACTAGCAATCTGCATTTCCATCACCAAACTTTGTGAAAAACAGTAAGAGAGTCACTTTGATGGTCCAAAACCAGTAAGTGAGATGCATGTCACCATAAACAGATGTCAGATGACGGTATCAGTGCAGACAACGAAGGTATATTGAGATACATGTTCACAACAATGCATTTTCAACCTTGAACTGTCTATGGATGCTAGTTATGGATGCCTCTTGCTTGTCATTTACCATCCACCCAGGTGCATGCATGCATGCATGTGTGTGTGTGTGTGTGTGTGTGTGTGTGTGTGTGTGTGAGAGAGAGAGAGAGAGAGAGAGAGAGAGAGAGAGAGAGACCCATTACCCACCTAGCACCACCTGCATTGGCCTAAAATCAGGCCAACAAATCAGGTGGTCAAAGATGGAATTTTAAAGAGGACAACCCAGAATCCATTCCATCTTCTGATTGGCCTGATTAATGGGCCACGTTACCCATGCAAGCATGTTGCTAACCATTTCATGGATTGCCATGTGAGGTTGCCTTATGCAATTAGCAATTCCCTTTATATGGGATTCTTTCATTTTATTATTATTATTTTTTGGTAAAAAAAATGTTTTTGCACCAAGAAAGTTAGATTTAGTTCCAAACTTTCCTCTCTCTAATTCCTCAAATTTCAGGATTTCTTCCATAGAGCTTTCAACCATCCTTTTTGTCCTCTCTGTGAGTAAGTTTAGCTCAATTAAAATGGAAAGGAAAATATTCAGCTTCTATATTGCAAAATATTTGTACATCAAATCGCTACACATGACTGTGGCATAAAATTTGTAAAACTTTGTTAGTTAATAATTACTAGCAGATGGCTTATGCATGTATTGAAAACCTGGAACTTGCTGAATGCAATTCGCCGCTCAAATTCTTGCAGGAGGACATCTTCCTCTCTTTGTGACATCTCCCAGAGGCTCCCATCTTGAGATTTGGATGTTGTTTCCCACCCGTCAGGCTTAGTTTTGAACTCAGTAGTGCTAGGAACCTTCAGGTCATTCAGTTCATTGGTTCCTGAGTCAAAAATCCTGTCCCAAAGTAGATAGAAGAATGAATATGAATGAAACAATAGCTACCCGCTAACAGTTATCAGTCTGGCATGATATAACATTAACTCTCTAAGATGAAAGACATGATTGTCCACCAATATTCTCAATTAATGAAGAACATCTTAACCAATTCAAAATGCAGATTAAGGTGTTAGAAATTCATTGAGATTCAGACAAATTATGGGATGAAAACACCATATCTGTGACTGGTTCTAGAATCTGTGAAACAACTAATGAAAAACAAGAATACACAACCACCCAGGTTATCACATAAAACTATGTTGTGTATGCAGATACTAAACCAGTGATGTAGAATTCGACATGTCATTTTTTGAGAACAAGCTACCAAGACAAAGTCAAGGTCAAGGATAAGCACGACAATGTTGGAACCCAGCCAAAATCATTGTTTTACATAATCAATTCTGTTTGGTTAAACCAGCTCAAGAAGGAAAAACTCAGTGTGTATTCCAGACTTCCTTTCATTGCAGCTGTGTCAGTGGGACTCGCAAGATTTTCAAGTAACTGACACCAGTATCATTTTCAATGATCTTGCACTAGGAAAATTGGGGTTTCTAACAGAATTTTCAGTTATTTTATAAACAAAGGATCTCAGTAAGAATGACAAACTTAATTAAATCATGAGAGCTATGCTTTATCCGAATTGAAGATTTTTGGCAATTATATAACAATCTGTAGGGAATGATGGATCTAGATGGGACTTGTAGTTCCCTTCCTAGAGCAAGGTTCAAAAGATTGGCACCAAATTTACAGTAGGCCAAACAGATATTAATATAGAATAAATTTGAGGATGGTAGGGTTATAACTAACATGTTGAATATCCAAAACAATATGCATTCCTCCGTGGAATCCACCAACCTCAACCAAGATCGGAGCCGATGATAGAATTGTACGCCGCTTTGGATTGCAATTTTATCCTGTCATTTTCTGTAAACTTTAACTTTTTTATAATTTGTGCACGATATCATGGGAGGTTCAACCATGTGATTCGCATCCATTAGTGACATCAATAGACCCCCATCCAAATGGTTATGGGCTATCATAAGTTGGGCCAGATAAAAGTTCACTGCAGAATTCTGCAGAAAGAACTCAAAATGAATCAAAACTCAATTGTTCATGGCCACTAATTTCTAATTTTTCATAAATAATACTTTCCTGGTAATTCAGTTAAAAACCAGCTTCAGAAAACTTCAAAAATAAGCATATTGGTATGGATTTTCTGAATAACTGTGAAGAAAAATAAAAGAGTTCATCAAACAGCCTGCAAGTTCCAAACAAGAGAGAGCTTGATTGACAACATAGTGAGATGGTTGATGAGCAAATCATTTAGATAAATTGATCAGGTATGAAAAGCATGAAAAGTGCATCAGGGGGACTAAGTAGTATTCAACAAGTAAGAAAAAAGGTGAAAAGGAAGTGTATCCTGGATGTGGAATGCCTTCCATTGATCATTTCTGGTGCTGGGAAAGCAACACTATGAATTGCAGAACCAGTGTAGAATAAGTGTCTGGGTTCCATTGATCATTTCTGGTACTGGGAAAGCAACAATATGAACTGCAGAACCAGTGGCCGGGTAAAGAGTTGCAAAGAACCTCGGTATGGATATTAGCACTGAAGAATTGAGTGTCACCTACACACATGCATGACATCTAAAACATTTGTTTCAGTATATAGCCTGGGCCATGTAAGTAAGCTAACCAAGGACTATCCTTCCAGCAGAAAAAGTTCACTCATTCAGCATTTCAACAAAATATTCAATACCCTTGAATCCAAAATTAGGGCTCCTCAATTAGCCAAATTTGCAGCCATCTTCAATTCTAATGAATTGTTATCTAAGTTCAAGGAAGATTGGAAGTCAAAAACTGACAGCGCTTCCACAGAAAAATTTCTCGTTTGCATGATCCCTTTCTATCAGTGTTTAAGGGCCAACCACAAAACAACCCAAAAGCGGTAAATGAAAAGAGTGCACTTGATTATACCAAATACTGTGATATCTCAATGTCAATCACTCAAAATGGGCGCAATAGCTCAAAATGCATTGCTATATTTTATCCAGCCAAACAAACCCTGAGAAGGTAGTAAAATCTGCAAACCCGTTTATTGGATCCCAAAAACATCAGGATAATTGACGAATTATTTCATCTAGAATGTTAATATGAAATTATTCCTAAACGAAGTTTATAAACTATTACTAGGTAAATGCTGGGCATTAAATCCATCATGTAGTTGCATGGCATCTGAACTAATGAAAACTTTTCGCATTATCCTACAACAGATGGAAATTTGTGGAAGTTGCACTACTGCAATGTCGCCATCAGCCAATCAGAATGGACACAATGGTCTCGGAAATCAATGTTAAAATACCATTGAGATGGTCTAGTTCATAACATTTTCAGGTTGGCATACCAGTGACAGAATCGAACTCACAGTAAAAACTCTACCTACAACAGTAAAATCCCAAGATCAAAGGATGGACCATACTCGGAGCAACTGTCGAGCAATCTCTCAATATCCCCACCGCCACTTGAATCCCCCAACCTAGCCTCCTCTTCCTTCTCAATCTCCTTCATCCACAGCGCAGCATGAATCCTCTGCTTCTTCAGCCTGTAATCCTTTTTCAAACTCTCTAGGCTCCCTTTCTCTTTGCTGCCGGTCACCCGTTCGACGAAATCACCGCCCCCATCTCCACCTTTCATTGGTAACTTCTTGAAAGAAGCACCCCTCCTCTGATTCCAGTTCTCGTCCATGTCCTGGACAAAGGCCTTGGTATTGGCATCGGCATCAAGAGGGAGAACAACGGTCTCATGAGAGAAGTTGACATCATTCTCCCAATGGGTGCGGTTCTTTGCACCGGCGAGGTCTTCAGGGAGCCATGCGGACTCCCAAGCATCATTCCATTCGTCTTCTCCGCTCTTCTTCGATTCGTTGCTGTCGGTGGAAAAGAAAGAAGAGAGACAGGGCGAGGACTTGGAGGATTTAGCTGTGCGATTGAGAACGGTTCTGAGGACGACAGAGGAAGGAAGTCGTTTAAGGCTCTGCATAGCGCATGCCTTCTCCCGCTATCGCTACACTCTTGCTAGCACGAAATGGCGCGAGAAAGTGCACGCTGGGGTTTCGCCAAGCAGCGTCTGTGTTGTGGCCGCTGTCAGGTTAGCCTCATGCCTCTATGTGGCGTTCTGGGCCGTTCATTCGGAAGACGAAGGAACATGTTTAGCAAAGAGACTTTTCATCGTTTTTTAGCCGCCCATCAGATGGGGAAGAAGTCTAACCACATTACACGTGATTCTATCATCTGCACCAAGGTCTCTACTTCGAAGATTCTAGCCATCTAAATTCCAGCCTTTTCTAGTTAAATGATGTCTTTTATCCCTTTGATATGTATTTACTTAATTATGAGGGCCATTAATCCGAGAGTTGGAATTGGGCCAGTGGAAGATTTTTGGGGTAAGGTTTACTGTTAATGAGCAGAGAAGCATGGCCATGAGACTCGGATGCAGCTCACACAACTCATCTGAGTTGACTCGGATTCATTGGCAATGACACAACAGCGCACGATAGATTCTTCTAACAATGAGCCAGCTTCGTACCATCCCATGTCCGGATGGATTCGGATGCTAGAATTTCGTAAGCATATCTGAAGGAGAGATTTCCAAATGAGACAAACGGAGGCTCTGATCTGGATGGGCAAGCAAGCTCCCTCCACAGAAAAAAGAGTGTTTTCACTTTCATCTCCATCCACGCCAAAAAGAACAAAGAAAGAAAAGAGTAATTCCACCACCAATAACATGCTACCCTTAAAATTCAGATCTCCGCCAACCATCCAAGCACATGGAAGAATACGCCATACCGGAAAATGAATCCAGCGATAACAGTGCACCCAGCTGCTATCAAAAGATTTGGCTATGGCTAAATCGATAGATAGCGAAAGTTACATTAAATGCAACGTGTGCTTATTGGTACATAAGAAAATGTGAAAGGTAGATTAAGCAAAAAGACATCGATTCAATCATCCTATCCGTTCTACCTGCCTTAGAAATACATTTCCAAGCCGTTCTGGAGATGTTTAAGAGAACCCAGGTTGGTTTTAATCATCAATTAGCCCCAACAGATATTGTTCACGTTATTCATTGGACCCTTCCATAAGAGAAGTTTTTAGACAATTTCATAAGCTATTATCCAGGTGGATAGGAGTGTCTGATTGGAGAAAGATGGGAATGCAGCTCAATTGTTTGAGAGACAGGTGCTGGAAAATTGTCTAGTCGGAGGATGAGCCCTCTCTCTCATCTTTTTTCCCTACTGGCAAATGCTTTCTATTTCTACATCATTTGATCTGGTTATGAGTTCGTGAGCTTCTTCAAGAGCATATTTTTCTGCATCTGCAGCATATAAGATCTTCCTAATTGCTTCAACCACCTGCATAAGAGAAAAAACAATGAAAGCATTCACAACTGAAAGAAAACATTGGGAGGGTGAAAATATTCAGCATGTCACTTATCCTATCTAATAAAAAATTAAAAATGAATACTAAACAATGAATGAAAACGCCACAAAAAATGCATTCCAAATTCCAAAATATTGAACTCCTGGGAGCACAGTAAGACTCACTGGAGTTTGCTCCAATGCAGGAGACTGGCAAAGAATTTCAATATCCCGAAGCTTAGAAAAGTAAAAATCTCTTTCTTTCTCTAGATTGGCCGCAAAAATAGTGAGCTCAGTAATCTGCATTGAAAGAATCGAACATCCTGTCATTTACAATATCACACATATGGATGCAGCTTATAATGTCTAGACACCCAAAACCACAATGATGTTTTCTCCTGCCCACATCCAAGGTTCGACCAACAATCCCAATTAAGCCCACCATGGAACTTGCTTTCTGTTCCACTTGTAACAGACCTCATGAACCAGACAAGAAGAAAAACACCATCATTTTCCATATACTGAGTAATCTGATTTCCTCTAACTTGCCAATGCAGAACAATCCAGTCATTAGCTGCAACTATATAACTGATAGAGCCCCTCAGTAACCTGAAAATGGGCCTAGCCTACATGGAACAAAATTGAATTTTAAATAGTTGGAGCTGAAAGGGCTCACAAAACTGGTCTGAAGTTTGCGTATATGCCAGCAAGCCCTGCCTGAGTATCCTTTATCACAATTTCAATTTGTTTAGGTTTGGTTTTTTCACTCAGATTACATAATTTTAAAAGTGAACAAAAACGCTCCCTCTTATTGAACAGCTCTCAGACTCAAGTTCCATTTTAGCACTTATCACTGAATGTATGCTGTAATTGTCACTCAACATGGACTGATCCAGAGATTTCTGTTGCAACAAGGGTGATATGAGCAAGAATGCAAGATGTGTGTCATTAACGTGTAAGTTTCTAATATCACTTGATTAGTGATTAAAAGAAAACACTCGAATCAGCTTCCCTTGTGTAAAGCAGTATAAAGTTTCAGATGGATTCAGAAAGGAAAGCATTTGGTAAAAGATGATGAACTTCCTCTAAGTGATTTTACCTGCCTGGTCAATTCCTGAATCTGCCCAGCATAATTTGGACAAACTGATGCTGCACAGGCTTTTCCGTGCTTGGGACCTTCACAGTAACAGCATGTCCAAAGTGAAGGAAAAGAAGGGAACGAAACTAGGAATGTCACCATGAAGAGGTGAATGCTGTGAGCTAAACAAGGCCATGTATAGCTAAATGTTGCAAACTAACCAGATGCATTGAATCCAGTTCCATCGACGGAACTATGGCTGAGTGTGTTGTTCACTTGCAATGATTTTGATGCTTTGTTAGACGTCTTGCAATTCCGCTCCTTCAGCCCCTTGCATCTTCTCTCAACAGGATTATAGTTCCTAGGAAGACGAAACTAACTTAGGAAACTCTTATCCTTTCTGTTGCAATTGCAAATTTTCAAAAAGTCTTTGAAAAACAGAAAGTAGAAGAGAAGTTGCATACTCATTCATAATACCACCATTTACAGAATCGCAATAACGCTTAAGCCATTGCAGAAATTCCAAATTGTCTAATGGCCGTCCTTTAACAAGTTTGTTGACTTCTATGTGCTATCAATGTCAATTAAGGCAAGAAATAAGTTATTGTCAAGCCCCAACCAAAAAATAATAATAATAGATAATTGTATTAGAACAAGAAGATACTGTGTTTACTTCAGTGAAGACAGGACCACCATGCCTTCAGACAGCAAACTCCAGATATGAAATGCAAAGATAATATGTGCGAACAAGGTTTGCCAGACAATGAGAATATACAAAAGGCAAAGGAAAAATACGCACAAAAACTAACATTTGGATAGAACAAAAAGAATTAAAAATTGCATTTGGTTAGTGAGGAAATTGGCCATTTTGTCCTCTTTCCTGATATCTGGAATAAGCAAAAACCAGAAGATGCAAACACATCTTAAGATCAACCACAAGTTACCATTGTTGTCATTCAATCAAAGTCACGAGTAACTATTCGATTTTCAAACATTAACTCTCATGTCGTCTAACAGTAGGGCATGTGTATTCATTATTCATTAGGTCTTTCTTTCCATGTTGTGTAATGCATCCATCTAGTTGGCTTATGCAAATGTACAATTCAAAATCTCTATAGAAAGGGCAAACAACTAATGATTTAGTTGATAGCTCATGTAAACCTCCGACAATGCTAGGGATATTCTTGGTGATTGAATTCCCTGAAGCAATTCAGTTCTGGTAGGAATATTGATAAGGAGAATTCCTATCCGGAATGACAGGCCTCCTTGAAGTCAAATTCCATGAATCAAGAAATTGCACCTTGATATTTGTAGTTCAGTTGTTCTTCTTGATTTACCAATGGACCGATTAATTTATTTGATTGAACCATGTGTTATACAGAGCAGTACCTAGCATAAGTCAAAGTTAGCTTTGGATTTTGCAACACTCGCCAAAAATTGAAGATAGCGTTGACTTTTGATGAATCATAGTCAGAAAACATGGAACTAAGTTTCAGAATGGGAAAAAGACATTGTTGCAACCTCATTTAATTTGAAGAAAGAAAGAAAGAAATAAATTGAGGAGATTTACTATTCAGAGGCACCAAGTGCCGTTAAGTGTTAACACCGACCAAATGTATTTTGTATTAAAAAACAATAACAGGCATTTGAAAAATGATCTCCTGCATTTATTCATTTGACAAAATTGGCAATTCATAGTGCCTGCGTGGTCTTGCCAAAGTCACAATGCCAGCACATAGACCATAAATCAAACCATTTATGACATAAAGAAACCTTGCAATTATCTGACTCGACTGCTAACAAAATACCTTTTCTATCTTCAGTTTGTTGAATACTTCTTGCAAGATTTTATAATTTTGGATCTGGTCATACTCCGTCTTTGCCTCAAAATTCACCTGGAAAATTTGACAAGGAATAGGGCATCCATCAAATGCGAGTACACAATTCATTGTTTAACAAATGACACGATGTCACCTTCTTCACCATTGCCTTATCCACCTAAATGGGTTGCACTAACTTAAATTAAAAAAAAAAAAAAAAAAGCAGCAACCAACCACACAAACAAACTGATGAACAGGCAAAGAGAGAAAAGGATGGCAGAATGAATGATACCTTGTGCATTGGAACAACTCCTGTGTGGCAGATGTCCAACATCTGACACTGAATAGCACCAGATGCCGCCTGCCCACAAATTTTCCTGAAAGGTGAGATGAAGTCTTCGAAAAATTCAAATACTGACCTGATTGCACATCTGGGGCCCTTTTCTCTTCTTTGATGAAAGCTTTTTATGGATTCCGTCGGCCACAAAGACTAAGATTCATTTTACAAAATTCTTTGATCAACCAAGATTCATTTTACAAAATTCTTTCATCAACCAAGGAGAAGGAAAATTAGAATGAAAATAAGACTGTTGGAGTATAAATTATCCTTGCACATCAACAGCAATACACATAAATGCAGTGGTTATGGTCTTATGGATTGTGGATTATTAGAATTATAGGCCCCAACTTTCAAGAACTGAAAGCCTGTGACAATCATGCAAAGACGGTCAGTGGTAATAAATTCCAGGAACTATACCTCTTCGATCCTGGTGATATTGAGATGAAGGGTAGCATTGATCCATGCAAGAATTTCATTCCTCCCGACGAAATACGCGCCATCCATCATCCCTATGTTCGCAGCTACTGCCGCCATTTCAGAGAGCACACAGAGAGAGGAAATCTTTGAACAAAAAAAGTCAGAGAGAGAGAGGCGCAGAGATGTTAGAGCTACGAAAGGATCCAAATAAAATCGTGGGGATGGAGACGGATATGGAAATGGAAGATTTGAAAGAGAGACCGAAGAAAATTTCCTGAGAAGGAGAAAAAAATGAGAATAGACGAGAAAGGAAAGAGGGGAAGCAAATAGAGCTGGGAGGGAGCGGGTACAATATTTAAAATATCAACGTGAAACTCTTTCAAGCGATTCGCGCTTAGAAAACAAGGGAAGCTGTCAGTTCACGTGCGGTCCACGTGTATGGGTTCTGCCCGGTCATCGTTTCCCTGACAAGAAGAAGCTATGCGGTATGCAGACAATTGTCTGGACATTCCAATGAGAAAGGATTTGATCTATGTCCGATGGGATTCTCCACTTCGAAAGCCATGCCCGCGCGAATCGCCCTTCACCTCTGATTAGTAATTACAGAAGGCCCGAGAGTAAATTTGTCTGGGATTTAAAAATTAAGGAAGCCGACAGAGGGACGGCCGCCGGCCAGTGCACTTCGAAGCCTAAGATCCCAACCCTTCATTGGGTGGACTCCACAGCCTGGACTGAGACCACGCTGAACAGAGCCCAAGAATTCCAAATGTCATCCAGCGTGCCTTTTTAGAGGTAGGCAGGAGGTTTACCATTTAGTGGCCACATTTTAAGACGCAAACCAATGTTATCAAGACCGGACCTGTTGACTGGTTGAGAATGACGGTAGTCTTTTTTAAATGTTAATGTTATCAATAAAAAATAAATTAAAAAATATAGTATTATAATAAAGAGTTATATTTTTACATTAATATCTATAATTTAGATTTTTTAATTATATTGTTATTTTCTTATTTTAAAAAAATAATTTAACCAATTGAATTGACTGGTGCAATCCATTGAACATAGGCCTAATTAGTTCAGCCACTACTGGTTTGATTCTAACAACATTGATGCATACTAAAATAATAATTATAAAATTGATGGCTTAGTTTTTTTAATATAAAGCCTATGGGTGCAACTTGGGCCGGCCCACATAACCCGAATTTGAGCAATGTTCAAACTCATAGTTTTCCAACCCAAACACAAAGAACTTAGGTTCAACCCAAACCCAATTTAAAACTATTTGAACTAGGGTTGAAACAACCCAAATTCAATTTCAACATAAATATTTTATATAAAAAATATAAAAATAGTTCAAATAA